>JAMWET010005943.1:220000-317500 GCA_024036415.1 Prochilodus magdalenae | reverse complement strand
TAAAATAAAGTTATTCAGAAAACTCAGTCTGATGCCTGAGACACTGTGTATATACAGACTGAGAGAAGAGAAGACACAAGGAGAGTAGAGCAGAAGAGAAGAGTAGCGAGGAGAAGAGTAGAGTAGAGTAGAGTAGAGTAGAGTAGAGTAGAGTACAGTAGAGAAGAGAAGAGAAGAGAAGAGAAGAGAAGAGAAGAGTGGAGAAGAGAAGAGAAGAGAAGAGAAGAGAAGAGTGGAGAATAGAAGAGAAGAGAAGAGAAGAGAAGAGAAGAGAAGAGAAGAGAAGAGAAGAAAAGAGAAGAGAAGAGAAGAGAAGAGAAGAGAAGAGAAGAGAAGAGAAGAGAAGAGAAGAGAAGAGAAGAGAAGAGAAGAGAAGAGAAGAGAAGAGAAGAGAATCTGAGTGAATTATATTCATATAGCTACCACATTAAAGCCGCATGACTGCTGATGTTTCTAAGCCATTAGAAAACCCCAGCTGCCTTCAATGTGTTAACATGGCATTTCATGACACATGGTCCAAAATGGCTCTAGATTAAATCTCTTATAGACTCCCTATTTCTGAGGAACATACTTAATTGTTTACAGATTGTATGATCAATGTTTTCAGCTGAGTAGTGGAACTATTCTAAAATGCCTAAGAAAGCTGTATAACATCCAGAATTCATTACATTTTTAAAAAAAATGGCAAATACTCTGGCAAAGTAATCACTGAGCACATTATTAGGTACACCTCCCTGTATATTGTATCTACACTCATTGCACAATTTATCAGCTTAACTTACCATATAGGAGCACATGCTAGTTCTGTGATTACAGACTGTAGTGCATCTGTTTCTCTGCATACTTTGTTAATCCCCTTTCACTAAATGAATGAGTTATTAAATGAAGTTGTTCAGTAATCTTAGTCTGATGCCTGAGACTTGTTTTGTGATAGTTTTGAGAGTTTTGCCTAAAGCACATTTATTAGCCATTTATTTATTAAACTCCTCCATTCATGGGGGAAAGGTACATGCGGGGTGTTGATCAGCATAGTAGCCCCTTCAGTAAGTGTATTTTTGTCGGATTGATCATTACTTTACCGTTAAAAATATTAGATTTAAAACTCATTTAGGATCACTGGTCATTTCAGATATGGCTACATGAAATGGCTATGTTGAGCCATGGCTCCTATCACCACCACTGTACAGAAATCTATACAATTCACTATTATACGTCTTCTTCCTCTGAATGATCTTCATATCTCAGCCACTTAATTATGTGAGACATAAGAAATTAAAAACATGTTATTCCTCTGTAGGAGGTGGGAACTAACAGTAGCAGGCCAGCACTAGGCCACCTTTTTAAATACCCACATCCCTGCGAAGCTAAATATAGGTTAACTGACCCTCATGTCTAAAAGTGAAGAACAGATAGACACGCTGTCATCTAGGCCTCTTAATATACTCATGCTAAAGCTATGAGTGAAGCTTGGGTTAAATGCAGCTCATGGTGACTTTCTGTACCATTACGACTTTGTTAAAAAGGGACAGCGTGTCTAGTCCTCGCTACAGTAACTCATGGGACTATGACAAAATGTTTGGCGTGCCGTGTGTAACGTGTATGGCCACTCTCATAACTTCATTCCTTTGTCGATAGAATAGAATAGAATAGAATAGAATAGAATGTTTAACATTCATTATAGAGGCCAGTCAAATGTGGCTAATCTTATTTACAGCACTGGGTGAATTACAGTCATATACTTTATTACTGCCATATTAAAACTGCCTGACTGAACAGAATTATGAGGGCTAAGACGCATGCTAGGAGTCATGGTTTCCAGTGAGCGCTGAAAAGAGAATCTGAAGCACCACTTCAAAATGTGTAACGAACCTAAAAGAAAGCTGCTGTGTGGCAGATCGCTATTACAGCTAGCCAGCTAGCTAATGTCTGCTAATCATTTGTAGCTGTGTTCCCAAACTGATAATGCTAGGCTAGCTAACTAGGAACCACTAGCCTAGTGTTAGCGTGACTAATGGTCACCAGTGATCCTTATATATAAAATGTTAGCTTTCTGTAATGTTACAGAAATCGCTGGCATGCTGTAAATCACAGAAACTGCTTCGTGTTAGCCTGCTAATGACAGCTAACATGTATGGGAAGCCCAGAAGCAACACCACAGATCTCTGATATAATAATAATTAATAAAGTTTTAGGCTATATATTATTTACAGTTATATTTTCTGCAATGTGGTTTTGTGTCTTAGTATATAGACAGTTCATTAGAAGTAATTAGTAATTGCTTCTATGAGTAATTAGAATTAATGTAGAATCTGAATCTGGTCTCTGTCTGGTCTCGCTCTCAAGTACTCCCAATCTCGGTCTTGTCTCAGACTTGACTGCTAAATGTCTTGGTCTTGACTCAGACTCAATGTGGTCATGTCCTGGTCTTGACTTGGACTCGGATCTAGTGGTCAGCACTAGTGCTGAGAATGATCCACCACCCACATAATACCTGCTCTGAGATGGTCCTGTGGAGGTCCTGCTCGTTAAAGGACAGGGTGATACACGTATGTGTGTGGATGATTATTCATGATCTAAATTCTTTATGTGTGTGTGTATATGTGTGTGTGTCTGTGTGCTGCTTTAACGCTGCCATGCCTCCATGTTGTGTTTGTCTAAGTCTAGCTTGGTGACTAATGTTTAAAAGTGTCCACTTATCAGAGTCTGCAGAGTAATGAGAGCCTCTCACTGCAGCTTACACAAACAGGAAACCCCCTCGCACACACAGTGGTTATGCTTTGTGCCCACAAGCACATACACAACCAAGGCTTTTAAAGTCTCACGCTGTATTTACCCGTGAAGTCTGCCTCACTCGAATAACGCTGAATTAAATTGACCCTGTGCTGATGTCAGTCTCCAAGTGCTTAGTAGAAAGCGTTACGCAGCGTTCGCTGAATCACAGCCTGTAACTCTAAATATAATCAGGCATATGATTATGATGAAACAGGGGCTTGTGTTTGGCTGGTGTTATTTTGATGGAAACATTCACTGGAGCTGTGACTTCCTGCAGCAGAGGTTTTGTGGGGCTGTGGTGTTGCTGTAACCGTGCCGTTGCTTTGACCCTAGGGCATTTCCCTCTAGCCCGAATGGCAGGGCCTTTCTTCTTTTGTGTGTGAATGATCACACCTGTTTCCCGCTGAGCTTGTGAACTTTGACCTCTGAGCTCAGTATAGGCCAGACTGCTGGGTTCTGTGTTTGTGTATGACCAAAACACCGTAACACGACTCTCCAAAACACAGCCTGGACTCTTGTGTGCGTGTGTGTGGGTGAGTACTGTGCAAAAGTCATAGACCACCCGTCATTTGTATCATTTCCAGCCAAAACAGCCATTCAGTGTTTTTCAGTGTCTGAAAAAAAAGCTGAAAAAATATTTTTAAATCTTTTAAAATATTAAATATTTTACAGTATATATACAATATTACATACACTAGTAATTTCAGTACTTTGTGTGTCCTCTCTTTGCCTTTATTATAGCTTTTTTACTATAGTTTATTGCATTTTCAAACCATTAACACACTCAGTGATGCTAAGGGCTGGACACTGGGTTGGTCAGTCCATTGCACTAGGAACACCAGCAGCGTCTTTGTTTGATGTGTCGTAGAAACGTCTTCTTAAACAGCTACACATCCTTTCAGACCTATAGTGTTGAGTTGTCTTCTCACAGTGGAAGGATGGACAGAAACACCTGTGGATGTTTTCAGATCTGAAACAATAAGCAGGACTCTTTAGAAGTTTCGGTGGTCTATCAGGTCTTGAACCCATTTTCTCCTTATCTGAGTTCCAGTTTTGGAAATTCCTTTGACCTTTCTCTTGCCAATCGGGGAGGATTATCTTAGACCCAATCTCCTGGTAAGTGAATAGCTTGTACTCAATGGCTGTTTTGTCTGGAAATGAAAAGAACGAAGGGTGGTGGTCTCTGACTTTTGCATAGTACGGTATGTGTACTAGTGCATGGACGTGGGTATGTGTTCGAGAGCACCGGACCTGCTGATTTCCCTGCTGTTTTGTATGGTCTTATCCAGCTGAGCGGTTGTCGTGGAAACGCTGTGGGGAGTGTATTTGATTTGCAAATATTTTTGGAAAACAAAGTAGCGAGATGAGGTGGAGAGAGAGAGAGAGAGAGAGAGAGAGAGAGAGAGAGAGAGGAGATGGAGGAGGCTGATAATGTACAGTTAATATATCACTGCTCATCGAGGAAAACCTTGTATCTCCTTGTATCTCCGTTTGTGTGGTTTTTTTAGTTATTGATATAATACGAAAGTACATGTAGTCCATCACACTGTGTGAAAATGATGTCAGGATGAATGGAGCAAAGGAATGGCAAAAAAGACTTGGTTACATTGAAAAATATTAAAAGTAAAGTATGTTTTTTTCTTTGTAGAGCTATGAGGTTTTGTTCAGACAGCACTGATATGCAGCTCTAAAGTGTTGTGTTGAACATGTACAGTCTACGTACATGACTCATCATATGGAGATTTTGGACTTTCAATACGGATTATTATAATAAGGGAGCAACCTACCAGCTATTACACACTGAATCAGAAAACAGGCCAAACTGTGAAAATAAACTAAAAGAGGCATTTGAGCCTAAACCAGCTTTTAATACTCTCTCTGGCCAAACTGATGATATTCCAGACTGACTGGCCTATCAGGGTTAAGAGGAGAACATATAAAGCGAGGCACTCGTCATGCATAGTGCCCACTGTACAAGCCTCTGGCGGCAAGGTGATGGGGTTGCTTCAGTGGGTGAGGTCTAGGCTCAGCAGCATTACATGGCAGTAGGCCACCTGAATTGTACTGAGCGACCAGATTATCCTATCAAAATTTTTTTTCTTCCCTGGCCATATTCCAGGATAACAATGCTAGGAGCTGACCAACCTTATCCCTATTGAAAGTCTTGGGGATGTGTTGGAGAAGACTCCCATTTTCCATACTCAGCAAAAAATGAATGCAAATCTGGATGGAAATAAAAGTGGTGACATTGCACAAGGTTGTTCAGACAATGTCATGGTTTATGTGTGCTGTAACCAAAGCTAATGCTGATCCAATAGCATAGTGGAAAGTGTCAGACAGTGCATGGTATTAACATGTTGTGGAATAGTAAGATTTTGATTTCCATTAATGTTGAGAATCCCCCCAATGGGAATTAAGAAATCGTGGCTATAGCCACTGATGGAGAGGCTAATAAACAGGCTAATAAAAAGAGATGTGATATTGGAGCAGTGCCATTAGGCAGCATAAGCGATTCGCTCCTCTCATCCTCATGATGCATGAACAGAAGGGAGGTGGGGTTTCCTGGTCTTTAAGCTGTAAAAAGCTGTAGAGAGTTTAGAGACAATGTAGATAGTGAATAATCGTGTTTACAACCAGTGTAGCAATTGATACGTTTTCCATTTTGGTTGGAATGGCCATTTAATAGCAAGCATAACCAACCCTGCGTGTCATTTAAATGATAAAAGGATTATTAATGAAGAATTTAATAACTAATTACTGCAAGATCATCCAAAAAGTATGTCTCAATGCTCATATTAAAAGAGTTATCAGCTGTAACGGCCTGAGCACGATGGCCCTGATAAGTCTATGTGGCTAATGATTTTGGAATTGAATGATTTAGTGCTGTAATGATTTGGTGCATTGATACTGAAGCATGCAGCTGTTCTAAAATGAGGTGTTCCGTTTACTTTAAGTGCTGCCCACCGTCACCGCACTTCGTTCAAGGACACCAGTGTTTACTCAGTCAGGTTAATCTAGAGAAACATTCCACTCGTCCTTAACTTATTAAATTCAACTGCTGATATTCTCTGTAGCCTGGTAGACTTACTGTTCATTTATCAATCTTGTCAAACCTTCTTTCTTGAACTGCTCTACATTGTTTAGTTGGTTCTATGAAACTGACAGTAAGAGGAGAAGGAATGTGTGGGCCCAGCCAGACTTCAGAAGGAGTCACACCTGCACATGCACACATGCACCCTCGCTCACACCTGCACTTTACAGCAGAACTTGTGCCCACGCGGGTAACATTTTCTGGTACATGCAAACTCACATGAGCAGCAAATTATTACTTCTGTAACCACTCCTCCCCTCCTCTACCACCCCTGCTTTCTCTCTCTCTCTCTCTCTCTGTAGGAAGTGAAGGGTTCACCCTCCTCTGCTAGGAGAGTTACAGATCAAAAGAGCAAAGACGTGTCTGGAAAAGAGGTGTCCAATCAGAGTGAAGATATGAGCATCTGTAAGTACCACTGGCTCTCCTTGTTTTCATGCCTGACCACGAGGATTTGATTGTGGCTGTTTAAGTCAGCTGTTTAAGCTGTGTGAGTTCAGTGAACTGACTTCTGCCATTGGTTTATGTGTGTGTGTGTACGTGTGTTGGTTTTGGTGTATGTTCAGGAAAAAACCTACACAGCAGTGTCACAACCAGCATAATGGTTGTAAGCTTATAGGTCAAATTATAGGTACTTTCAAGTATGTAGTGTATATGGGACATTATAGCTACATATCGTCGCTGTCCAAAGAAAAACAAGTATCTCCAAATTAGCAACTTTACAGGAGAGACCAAAACCCAATTTAATTCTAATGCAAGTCAATGGAACCAGATTTTCTCCAAGCGATCTGTTGGCCATTTCTGTTGGTACATCTATCATGAAATTCACACACAGTGTAAACAGCAGCTCATGTGATCCAATGACGCATAAAAGTGAAAATCGTCAAAAATGGATATACATGTTTTTCATTGGACAGCGACGATATGTAGGACTGTGCACTTTGTGTACATTGTTCATTTTTCTGAAAACATTTCCGAAGAGTAAGATGGAAAAATGGAACTCAAGAAAGATAGGTGTAAGACCTTGGGGCTCCTAACATCCATGCAAGACCTTGTAGACCAGCAAAACCATCCCCATCAGATAAACAGTTCTTACGTCAGAGGAGAGAGAACTTCTAGCTCCACTCTTCTTCTGCTCTGAAACTATCCACAGGTGTATCTGTCCATCCTTTCATTGTGAGAGGACAGCTTATGACTATGGTCTGAAAGGAGGTGTAGTTGTCAAGAAGCTCCTCGCTGAGAAAAGGCAAATTTGCAAATCAAAAGCTGCTGATGTTCTCAGTGCAATGCCACCACAGTGGAGAACTTCACTCAGTGTGTTTGGGATGATTTGGATTGTGAGAAGGAGAAAACGCAGCCAGTTCCTAAGACTGAACTTTGGACATCTGGAAAGACACACAGAAATCTGTGTTCTGAGAAATCCTGAAAGGGAGTATCCCATATGGAATTGAAGCAGTGATGAAGGTAAAGGGTGGACACACTGAAAAACACTAAACAGTTGAATCTTGTATCTAGTTGTTGATGCTTCTGGATAACTTTCTGTTCAACACATTTTCTTATTTGTTCTGACCTTAGTTTAGGACTACTGGGCGGTTTGACTTGGCTTTAAATTTTGTACAGTACTGTAGGCACTTATACTGTATATAAGACATATGATATGTAAACCATATCATTGATCCAAAGTAAAACAGGTTTTGCTCTTTTGTCTTTATTGTGCATTTTATTTTTTATCATTTGAGCACAAGAACATTTAATGATGATTGGACCAACAAAAATATTCCAGAAATGATTCTCTTTACATTAACTCTACATTAACTCTACATTAACTTTACATTAACTCACATGCAGGGTAAAGACTGTAGTTGGACTCTTATATACAGGTACTATTGCGGAGACTTGTTTTACTTTGGACAGTGATGATATCTGGCATGTATGTTGGACCTAGTTGACACTGTATTAAAAACGAACATGCTGTACGTGTGGAGGTATGTGTGAGTGTTTTCAAGGTGAAATGATTGAAGACTCTTCTCTATTACCCTGTGACTCCCTGACAAGTGTGATGACAGTCTAGGCATGTGTATGTGTGTGTGTTAGTGTGTGTCTGTGTGTATGTGTGTGTGTGTTAGTGTGTGTGTCTGTGTGTGTGTGTGTGTGTATATGTGTATGTGTGTGTGTGTGTGTGTGTGTGTGTGTGTGTGTGTGTTTTCTAATTTGTTGCTCATTTTTAAATATTAAGTTCCTGTATTTGTTGCTGGAGCCGCATCTCACATATACATATCATGAATGCTTCTAGTGTGTGTGTGTTGTGTGTGTGTGTGTGTGTGTGTGCGCGCGTGGATGTGTGTGTGGGTGCGTATACGTGTGTGCGCGTGGGTGTGTGTGTGTGTGGGGGAGGGAGTGTGTGTTCTCACACATACGTGAGCATGTGCTTTAGCTGTACATGCGCAGGCATAAATGTGGTGCCAGTAGCATGTTAGCAAGTCAACAGCTTTGGTTGATTTAGAGGACTGGATTGTCAGGTGAGGAGTTGTGTGTGGAGCTGAATGTGTGGAACGTGCACCGGCGCCACCTGGGGTCACATATTTGAGCTTATGTCCTAATCCAGTCAAAGATATTTCATTTTGAGGAAGGTCATGGACCTTCAAGGAAGGGCTTGTGGGTGAACATATCAAAATACTGTTTAGTTTGTTAACATTATTAGACATTGTTGTGGTTCTATTGTGTTTATTAAAGTACCCCTAATGTATGCTCAACTAATGCTGTCTGCATTAGAACAACTCTGCAACACTTATGACAGTTTTCGGGTAGATCCAGAATAGAAAATCTTGTACACTCTTGTAATTTTAAATATTGATATAATTAATTTAACCAGTGGGTAGCAAGACCTGGGTAGCAAAGGCCTGGGTTTGATTCCTGACTAAAAGATCCAGAGTACTTTTTTTGTGGACCTTACATGTTCTTCTTGTGCCTGTGTGGGTTTCCTGCGTGGGGTTCCGGTTCCCTCCAAAAGTCAAAAATATGCATTCAGGTAAACTGGAGTACTAAATCGGGTTTAGGTGTGTTTGGGTAAATATGCATGTCTGGGTGTTTGTCCAGCGATGCACTGGTGGCCTGTCCAGGGTGTTTCCTGTTATCTGCCCAAAGAGTGAGTGCTGGGATAAGCTTCAACAACGGACAGTGCAGACAGATAGAAGATAGGAATGGTGGGATAACCACTGAAACCCACTCTCTTCTTCACCCTGCTTTCTTCTTCTGCAGAGGTCACACAGAAATATATAAATGCAATGCCCCTTTCTCAAAGGCACAACATAAACCTGACTGTTACAAGTTACCAAGTCCTTATTCTGTACTTGGAGCCATGCCCATCTTAGCAACACAGTAGTGAAGGTCTACGTTCAATTCATGCTGCAGAAGTGTTTGTACCTTTGTTCTCATGGGTGTGTAGATTCTGTTCTTGCCTATAAGGACAAACCCCATACAGGAAAACACAGTGAGTGTAATTATCTCTGTGAAAACTGTGTTTGTGGGTTTTAAGAAGAATTCTCCTCTGAGTAACAGTTGGTGAACGAGACATTAAGACATTACTGATCTTAAAGTTAATGCTTTAATGAATGCTCATTTCAGGAATCACAGCTATCAGGCCTTGTAAATACAGCAGATGCAAACTGAACATTAGCAGATCCTGAAATTAATAAAGTCACTCAGAAGCTAAAATACAGCTATCCCGTGGGAGAGGGGCGGTTTGGGAGGGGTCGGGCATGATACTCGAACAGAATTAAAATCAAAACCTGACCTATATAAAACATAAACACATAATGATTGCTAACTGGGTGGAATGGATCCATCAGACCATCTTACTAACTGATTAGCATACGGAAGGCTGATCTGCGGTTAGCCGGTAGGCGTGTGATGTCACATAACCTTGGTAAACCAATAAGGGCAAGGCATTTTGACAAAGAATGAACATTTTGGAGTTAAAAAAGACTGGGAGTTGAAAAAAACCCAAATAACAGAGATATTTACTAGCGTTAGCATGCTAACCAGTTAGCCCCGGGCGTGTCCTGTAATACCACTTTGTCCCTCTAGAGACGATAGTGAGTCACTGTAGTGTTGAGTTGAATCAGTCCAACCTGAAAGGACAGTTGACGAGGTGTTAAGGTCAGCTGTTGTAACGGTCTGTGTGCATGTAGCCCTGCAATGGTGCTGGCACTAACAGGATAACTCATGGAGGGCATCACTGCTCAATGAATCTCCACAATGATGGTTGTTGGGTCAGTCAGGTACAGCGAAAAGTCCAGTCCTTGTCTATGTCGCATGCATGGCTGATCATGAAACTTGAATCCTTCACATGTCTCGTGATGTCAAACCAAGCTATTTCAGTAATCGCTTTAGTTACACAGGTGTCCATGAACAATATGCTCTGACTTCATTTAGATGATGGTGTTATTATGTTTGAATCCCAGGAAGGCAGAAAAAGTAAAAGTAAAGTCAGCTGAAGTTCATGCTGCACCGGTGTTATCATGTGCTGTTAAAGACCAGCATGCCAAGCTACGACCGAATGGAGGAAAGATCCAAGTCGATATGTGGGGCCAGAAAACAGTGTGGTCTTTCTGGTTTCTGTAGCGTCCCTGCATGCTTTAAAGCCCTACAGACTTATAAATGCAATCTCATGCCAAAGTCACAGCTATATTCAGACAGGTGTATGCTGTTTCACTGGCGTGACTTTTCTGAGGCTTTGTGCTTGAATCGGGAGGCCATTGCCCCTCCAAATTTAGTTTTTTTGTGGGGGTGGGGCAGCGTCCCTCTACTCCTCCTCGTTGGCGCCTATGGGTACATGCACCAGTGTCTGTGTGTGCGAATCTGTCACTTAGCCTATCCCTGTAATCTGGCCATCAACACTGCTTTTAAATAGACAATCTTGTTTATCATGTTTCTTGTTTCTTTCACTGGACTTACATCCTACTGCCTTACACACCTAGTTACTGGCTTTAGCACCCTCAGGCACACACTCACACACACTACAATAACAACACCCCCACTGGTGTAACACACACAGCGTATTTTTGACTTGATATTTATGACTAAAGCATTTGTTATTGCATTCCCCCAAGTCAAGAGATACTTCTGCTTGGAGACACATCACGTCATGGTTTTAAAAATGACTGGACATGATGAGCACAGTAGTGTAGTAAAAACCAGAGAACCTAAACGTTTCCTATAGCAAAATGCACATCACAATGCTCAAACCAGTGGTATCACAGAAAATGAAAAACTCAACAATGAACATTTACTGAAATGAATGCAGAAACTATTATAATGTAACTGTTTAAAGGAGCAATATGTACTGAATATTTACTGAATTGAATGCAGGAACATATCGTTGCTGTCCAAAGAAAAACAAGTATCTTTGAAATAGCAGCTTTACAGGGACCAAAACCCAAGAGATGCATGTTTTTCATTGGACAGCGACAATATACTACTTTAACAATTTAAAGGAGCAATATGTAAATTTAAAACTTTCCAAATGCACTAAAATAATCAACAACATCCGAGGAAATAACAGTTTTGACGGTGTGTCAAAGATGCCTGTGTATAGTGTTGTAAAGATACCTACTGAAGTTAGCATGCTAATAATCTGCTGTATTATTTATATATTTGTAAACTTTGTGGTGTTAAGTTAAATCAGTCCAACATGAGAAGATGAAGAAGTAGTGCTGCAAACAGCATTCGGTCATCTCTCATGAATCATGTAGAAGGTGCCGATCCCGGTCAGATCACTGAAGGACTTTTCTAGATTTTTCCACTTTTGAAATATGAGGAATTCTGGTTATCAATTTGATCTCAAATCTTTACAGCTGTGTTTGCTCACTTCAGCATCTTCTACAGCTCTTTTCATCATTCTGGTACCGCGGTCATTTCGGCCCGCGGACTCCTGCAATCCTGCAGTTTGAGATAATAACATTGTTCCAACTCCAGAGTATTCGGTCTGACTGGAAATGGTGTGCAGGTGTACAGCTTGATCCGATTTACAGTTTTCATTAAAACTACTTTAAATTCTAAATGAACAGGGTGGAAAAATGCACATCTGTCTACTTAACACTACTTGAGTGACAGGCCCTGTTTTTATCTCAAGGCAGACCCCCAAACACAAATTCAGTGTTGGTCCGACCTGCACTTGTCTGTTTGCCTTTGCTTTCCCTATCAGTTGTGTATCCTATAGAGTCCTGCATGTACTCAGAGGAGTTTCCCAAACTCTATTCCGTAGACGTTGACCTCCCCTTCTCTATGTGTTGTTTATTCATCCTGTGTTCCCCCCATAGACTCCTGTTCATTATTAGTAACCACATGGCAACCTCCAGAGGAACCACTCATTAAACATCCAATACATTATGCTATGTCACAGTTTAAGCTTAGCACCCAGCCCTTGTTCCATAGCAGCCGCTTAGCAACACCATTGCAACCAGCTAGCACTGACCTTATGCTGAGCATTTTCTTGAGGATCAGCACTTTTCTATGTAAATACATAAATTTCATACAGTGATTCCAAACTGTGTAGCACACACGAAGGCAGTAATGCCATTATCACAGTCTTCATCTGGTGCCATGCGGTCATTTGCATTTAAAAGGGGAACTCCCCCTTTTTTTTTGCATATTTCAGATTAAGATAAAGAGTAAACACAGTCATTCAGATCACTGTGGTGTGAAAGGGTTCACAGCGGTTCACTGTGGCCCCTCAAATAAGCTTATTAGATGAAATGGTTAGTGATATGCTGCCTGATGACTGAGACATTCTTGAGATTATGATGGTTTTATGTTGGAATACAGCTGTTTTTAAAAAGGTCTTTGTGGTGGAGGGATGCATGTAGGCCATTGTAAATACACATAGGTGAATACAGTCCCTAAAATGACTACAAACATTACTTCCAAAGTCTCAGAAGACGTGTAGGTTTGCAGGCCCTTCTGGACAGAAAATAGAAATGGCTGTAAACGTGTTGCAGACATTGTGACCTCTGGTTGCTAAAGGAGAAACTTAGTAAGTTCCTCTACAGGTAACCATTTCACATAAACCACTCTGAAGGATTTTATTTACATGACTTTGTTTACATCTCAGCCACTGAATTTGGGGGAGATGTTGAAAGATTTGGTGGAATTTAAAGCAATGACAGTCTCAGGCCACTAGGGGGCTGTTTACAGATGCCTCCTGCCCTTTCTAGAAGGGTGATTAGTTATACAATAGAGAATCTGGATGTTTCCACTACTAGCACTCTGAAAATGAGTACATTAAAAAAGGTTAAGAAATACTTAAAAAAAAATACTACTAGATTTAAATACACTTTAATAGAACGAAATACACTTTGATAGACTTTAATAGAATGCAATATCTTTAATAGGCATTTATAGAATTGAACTTTGATAGACTTTATTAGGCTTTAAGAGGCCTTAATATATGTTAATAGACTTTAATAGGCTTTAATGGGCTTTATTAGGCTTTAATAGACTTTAATACACTTTATTAGACTTTATTAGGCTATAATAGGCTTTAATACACTTTAATAGACTTTAATAGGCTTTAATAGACTTTATTAGGCTTTAATATACTTTATTAGGCTTTAATACACTTTAATATACTTTAATATATTTTAATAAACTTTAATGGACTTTACTAGGCTTTAATAGACTTTATTAAGCTTTAATAGGCTTCAGTGCACTTTATTAGACTTTATTAGGCTATAATAGGCTTTAATACATTTTTAATACACTTTAATAGACTTTAATAGACTTCACTAGGCTTTAATATACTTTATTAGGCTTTAATACACTTTAATATACTTTAATATATTTTAATAAACTTTAATGGACTTTACTAGGCTTTATTATACTTTATTAGGCTTTAATAGACTTTAATAGACTTTATTAGACTTTATTAGGCTTTAATAGACTTTAATATACGTCATTAGGCTTTAATAGAATTTATTAGGCTTTAACAGACTTAATAGTCTTTAATATACGTCATTAGGGCATAATAGACTTTACATGAACCTCATGTCCGGATGAGGTCAGTGCCTTTATGGCATGTGCTGACTCATACTTGACATACATCATCACACTACAGCAGTAAACCTGTGAGAACCCGTGCCTCTTATACATCCTGTGATGTGGGTTCCTCTCTTTAGTTGGTCATCTCATTACATCATAGCCTGTAATAGATTTGGATCTGTCTGCTATCCGGTATCTACAGCCCTGAGAGTGGTTTGATATGAAATCCATTACTGTAGAGAAACTTACAGAGTTGAAATCGTCTGAAGAGTGTAATGCCTCTGAAAGTTCCCTCGCACAGAAATATTAAATGAGGTGGTTATTATTACACTGCCTGCTGTCTGAGACCTTGCTTTATGCTCTGATATTGGCTTTAAGCATATTTCAACCATATGCTTTAGCCATTATTTTTTTGGGGCAGTACACACACACACACACACACACACACACACACACACACACACACACACACACACACACACACACAGTCATTTTAAACTATTAATATTTTAAATATTTGAAAATTCAAATCAAATCAAACCATAAGTGAGGTTTCACTTGCCTATGATCATAAGAAAGGCGCTCTATATACTGGAACTCCTGAATGAGCATGTAATTAATGAATAATTCCAACAACTTCTCAAATTTTGTGCTGAATTAATGATTGAGGTGTGACCCAGGGGTAACATGGTTTACAACAAAAATATGACAATGTTATTTATTTATTCTTTAAAATATTTATTTTTATATGTTATGACGCAGATGTAGAGGTAGACATGGGCAGCTTAGCCCTTCAAGCAACTGCCCCTTGATCATAATACATCAGCCCTGCTCAGCCTGGGATAGTAGGCAAGTCACTTTTAGCCATGTACTCTCACTCCATGGTAGCGACTTAAACACCGTCAGCTACCCCACATCCCAACATCACATCCCACAAATACACACATCATTGTTGGTAATTAATAGAAAGATTGAGTGCTGCGTCCTCCTTTGTCCTTAGGCGTGATGGCTTGAAGGCTGGACGGTACTTAAATATGCTAAACCAGCTCCTCTGGCAGCAGTGCACCTAGGAGGCTTCGCAACACCTGCTCCTTCTGAGCTGCCCACTCGAACACAGGGCATGCCTGAATAATCATCACACTCAGTTCTGCTGCCAGCACAATTAGCCTTGTAAGCACTGGGATTGGTTTAGAAGATGAATGAACACACACACAGACACACACACACAGGCACACACACACACACACACAGACACACACAGGCACACACAGACACACAGACACACACACACACACACACACACACCCACACACACACACACACACACACACAGACACACACACACACACACACACAGACACACACACATACTGTATATACATGTATGTATGTATGTATATATATATGTGACTCAAGCATCAGACACTTTTTTACATTGTGTGAGGGAACACTTCACACCACACCACTCTAAATGATGGACTTAATGATGGACGTGATGAATTTATCCTTCACACAAGTCCTCTTCCTCACATATGTGAACTGCTGCTATGTGCCATGTTTGACTCACTGAGTCTCCCCTCTTAATGAAACACTTCATACTTCTCATACAGCCTGACATGAACAACGCTTCATCTTTTAAACCTCTTACTCATGCCTTGTTCATGTTCTCGTTAGTGTAACTCCACTTTAGTCCCGTAGACTCACTCGCATGTGCATCTTGTTTGTCAGTCCTGCATTAAGGAGATAGTGAATGAGTCTTGTTCTCAGACTGCATGCATGAGTGAGTGGCACTGTCTCTCTCTATGACTTCAGGTTAAGGGCATGTCTGGTAGCCGGGCTAAAAAAAGGGCCCCCCGATGCTGCCGATCCTGGTCATCTTTTTTTAAAGAGAAGAGGTGGAGAGGGAGGCGGAGGGGGGGGAGGTTTGGGAAGGGGTGGGGGGGTTGCTTGTCTAAAATAAAACCAGCTGTCTCTGTCCTCTGCCACTCTGAGGTGAACAGGACAGAAGTCTGGAGCTGGTCTCCAAAAACACGCACACACGCATCCACACACAGGAAAGGAAGCCGGGTACTTTAGCCGGAATCTCCAGGTGGGATCTGTATCGTCCAGGTGACGCGGTACTAACGAGGGTTGTGATATCAGCAGTAGACCTCAATTAGGTAAGTGCTGTTTTGCTGAGATGGGGCCTAGTGTGAAACACGTGTGCGGTGATTTGGCCAGTTTTAGGAACTTGGATAATGTTATTTGAAAATATCAAACGTCTTCAGTACCGTCTCTTCAACAGTTACAGCTGGGCGCTGAATAGTGATATGGAATACGGCTGATAGTCTTGATTAGTACTTCAGTATTGATCATATGCTGTGTGGTTCTTATGATTATATGCATATCAATGCACACATGAATATAGGTCTTACTCTTTGTAGCCTTTTCAGTTTAGAATCACCCTTATTAACCGCGTTATTCGACTCCAGCCTTTGATTTAATCAGGCCCCTGATATTCAGGTAAGCGAGTCTTGCCTCGGTTAGCCAGCGCTCTTTAATTATGCATCGTGGGCTCACATGTAACACGATTACATCAGGGTGGGCAGAGTAAGAAATGAATATTGATGAGGGTGATTTACATGAGGACAAAGTAATTAGAGTGCCACTCGTAATGAGTCACTCTACTGTTTTGAAAGTGAAGAGTTTCGACCGGCTAGTGAATTACAAGTCACTTCAAGAGTTTTCCAAGAGGGTTATTTCTAGCTTCATAGAGATAGCATGAAGGAACTGAGAGCAGAATACAAAAGATTTTCAAATGCTAATATGCTAACCCCATCCAGTTTTACAGTTTTCAGATTATTTCCTAGGCCTCTAGGAAGCTGTAAATAAAAACGAGGGTGTGTTAGATGCCAATGAAGCTGTAGGAGCTTCTAAAATGGCAGAGAAAGTCGGAGAACTTCAAGAAGTCATAGTAAATTAATAACCTGTTTTAAAAAGTGGAAAATCTCAAGGCAGAGAACTTGACCGGGATTGATAGAATAATTCAAATTACAGCCTATGACCATTTAATAACTTATTTTTTAAAATATTGAATCCTAAAAAGATCATTTTTGGAAGTAGATTGTAACGTTTGAATCAGGATTGACTATATTAATATTATTGTATTCAAACTACTTCTGATTTCATTAGCTTGCATGTTGGCTAAGGAAACATTTTGGCATAATGGACTTTAAGAAAGGGATAGAAATAGGAGGGTTTAATTCTGACGTCTCCAAATAGTGGCTGCTGATAAAACACAGGCTGGCTCAAATAGCTTGTATGCCTGAGGCCTCTGTAAGTGCTCTCAGAATAGAGTCCAACACTAGAACTCTCTGTACCACCACTGTTGTACAATAGAGAGAGAGAGTGAGCGGCAGAGACGGAGAGGGAGTTATCCGCAGTGGTCTGTACTTTAGAGCTTTAATTTGTCTCCTAATTGAATTCCCTCTGCTTTGTATTCTGACTCTAACTGCATGGCTGGGCCCCTAAAACTGCTGAGACTGCTAGACGAGTAGGCCAGAGTTAGCCAGAGTGGGTTATGCACATGCACCTTTTGATTTCTAATATCGTATCCTGAGCCCTAACTGCAGTACTAGACCTTTAAATGGCTTGAACTGGTAAAGGAATGGTGCTCGATGTAATGATAGAAGAGTGTGAGAGAGTATGTGGGTGAAAATGGATTAGTGTAGCAGGGAAGTACAGGACCAGTGGAGCTTTCTGGAAATGCTTTCTCATGATCTTGTCGTTCAGGAAGTATCTCTTCCTGGGAGCGCTACATCCACCCCTCCATTCCCCAACACCCGCCCCATTTGAAACGTGATACTCAGCAGGCGCTGCTATAAAATAAGTCTGGTCTAATTTTTGCCTCTGCCCGGATTACTCTACAGCAGTGCAATCTTCCTGTTGAAGTATATATGTATATATATGTTTGTATATGTGAGGTACGATGTTTTATTCCCCAAATGTCAAATATAGAAGCAAGATATACAGATATTTATTCATATCCAAAATAGCCTATGTGTGCAATATACTCTATATCACCATATGTGCTGACTGAGGACCAAAATTCCAAATTAAGTATTAAAATACATATTTGTATATTTTAAACTTTCTAAAATGTATGTGAAGCCAATGTCTTAAATTGTTTTACCACCACAATTCCACTTTGCATGATATATGGACCAACTGAAATGGCCCAAAAGTGCTCGGAGAACGTCTGGTTCCATTGACTTACATTAAAATTGAATGAGGTTTTTGGCCTCTCCTATAAATTTGTCATTTTGGAGATACATGTTTTTCTTTGGACAGCGACAATATGTCTTTAGATCCAATGTATATTGTGATATATGTGTTTTACCCCTATATTTCCAAATTTAGAAGAAAGATTTGCAGATATTTCTTAATATCCAAAATAGCCTGCATGTACAACATATGTCAACATAGGTGATGGCAGAGCACCACAATTCTAAATGCCTTAAAATACATATACATATAATGTGCTCTGAACATAGCTCTGAAATTCCAAATGTGGAAAAATAAATGTACGTATGTTTCTTCATATATTAAAATATATGTATATGGTGATATTCTTTATGTCCAGTTAAATTTCTAACATATACATCTAACATATATATATATGTATATATGCACAATACATGTCAATATTTGCATAATACATAAAATATATTTGCAATATTTGCACCACAATTCCAAACAAAGAACAACATATATATATATATTCTTTTTTTTCTTTTTTTTTTTTTTCTTGTATCCATGTGACACATTATAAAATCAACATTTTCAACATTTTCTAAATAACATCGACACAGGCTGAAATATATATGTATACATACTTTCTTTGTTTATCAGTATATTCCAGAATATAATTAGAACCTGTAATATATCTTCTATATATTCCTTAGTATAGGATACACGTCATGTTTTCAGCACCTCCAGTTCCACATTGTTGCTTGAGGTTTCTCACATGGCATGTGAAGGCCTGTCTGTCCTCCCTGCCGCTCTGTCTTTCTTACCAGCATGACAAACGAGTGCGTGATCCCTCTGTCTCTGCATCCCTCCATCCTCCAGTTTAAAGAGTGTCGAATGTCCTCTATCTTTCAGGTGTAGAGTTTCTGACCAGCTGCTACTAAAACCCAGCTTATTCGAGCCCACATCTCTCTTTCTCTGTCTCGCTCTCTCTGGATAGCTTTACACTGACATGCTCTAAATAGCAGGGCCGCTAAAATTAACGTCCCGGGGAACATATCTTCGTCACATGGTGCCGTTGCAGCGCTTAACTGATGTAAGAGAAGCGTGTGGGTTTATGACACAGTGATGGTGAGTGGCCTAAATTCATCACCGCTTAGCCATGCGCTGCATCCACACCGCAGGCGTCATTCCTTTTGACACTCAGCTCCAAGAATGTGCAAAACAATTTCAGATAGCTTTTCCAGCACAGGGATACTGAGAGTGCACTCACAGAGTGTATAGCCCTGCACTGAAATAGTGATGCACTGAATATGAATAGAGATGTGCACATCCTTTGTACAAGAACACAAAACACTCATCACCAGAGAAACGGCTGAACCCAGAAGGAATCAACCGACCGGAATGAAATTTAGTGGGTAGGTTTGGCATTGTGAGACATGTGAATGAATCAAGTTACATGCATAAGCCGGCATGTGACGTAAACAAGGACAGGCCTTACCGCTGTACCTGACTGACTATATAAGGCCGTCCTGTGGCGCGTGCTTTCCATTCTGACTCATCCTGTTGTGTTGGTATCATCCTTTGCAAGTGAAGTATGCCTCGGAGAGGAGTTCCAAAGCAATTCCAGCAGTAGGAAGAGTTTAAGAGGGGTCGCATCATAGGCCTCGGCATATTGCTCATGTATTTTACGTTAGTGCTTATGGAAACATGGCTGTTACTTAAATTCACTAGCCTCAGAGACCACCATTCAGCTTTTACCTTTCAGTCAAGACGGCTCTTAAGTTGTTCATTCTTCAGGGGTTATTTCTGAAGCCATCAGATATAACATAATACATAATACACTTAATAAAGGAGAACTGGATTTTCCAAAAGTGGAGTTAAAAAAAATTGTCAAAAAATAAAACAGTGATCTGGTAGTCAAGCCAAGTCAACTCAAACTTAGTTGTACAGCGTTTTTTACAACAGATGTTAGTACAAAGCAGCTTTACAGAGAATCCGGGTCCAAGCACCCCAAGTGAGCAAGTCAAGTGCGACAGTGGCAAGGAACAGCTCCCTCTAGAGCAAGAGGAAGAAACCTCAGGAGGAACTAAGACTCCAAGGGGAAACCCAGCCTCCTCAGGTCGACTCTGGATAGCAACAAACACAAAAATGATTAGAGCTTATAATTCAAGGCGATATTGAGTGTTAATATTAATAATATTAACCGTTAATAACTGTTAGATGGCGGACTATGATGATAGTCCATTAGAAAGAATAGGCCAAGCAGGACTGGAAGAACATAGAGGGCATCTTTGATACTGAGTAATCATTTTGTGTAGACTGAAACTGAAATAACTGGATGGTGGTTTCTGATTTTTGCATTGCACCAACAGTGGGAATATAAGATAGGTGGTCAGTGAGCGGAGGCATAAACGGAGTATAATCAAGTGGGCAGTGAGTGTAGGGTGTATGAAACCTGTTTCCTGTGTTACCATTACTTTAGCTTTGTTATGATTTCTGTATCCTCAATACATCAATACATTTATTTTCATGGACTCCAGAGATGACAGTTTAAACTTTTAGGATGTGCCAGCAGTATATTAACTCTGCAGCTTACACTCACGCTGATGCGTCAGTGTTGATGATGGTGTTCTGAATGTTGACTCTGACAGTGATTGATAGAACTGACTCTCTCAACAGCATACTGCACACTTCACTAAGCCTGTAGATCTAACTATAGAAGGAGAGAGAGAGAAAGAGAAGGCATCACCTCTCAGTCATTACTCATGCTGTCAAGACGGACCTGAACACAGCGTTTTTAAAACTATGCACACGGTCTAATGAAATATCATCACTGTGCCACGTATGTAGCGAGTGTGTGGTCAGGGGGGGATAGCTGAAGGTGTGAGTGTGAATCATTTTTTTAAAAATGCAAATATATTTTTAAATAGCACCTCATATGACAGTATCTAATATAACTCTGAGCTAAACCAAAGAGACTTCCCAGTACAAACTAACTGATGCACCAAGGCACCTCAATATTAAAGGGGAATTATGTAAACAAAGTCATTTAGAGTGATTTGGTGCTAAAGGTGAAGTGCATTGTACATAAATCTACAGTCTCAGGTGTCTGAGTGGAGGTGATAGGGATCAGGGGCTGCATTACGCCTACAAGGCAAATATATAGCCGTTTTATTTACTATCCAGTATGGCCAGGGATTTGTGTGTAATGATTATAGACTCATCTTCAAACCAGTAGCTGCACCCAGAAAAAAATCAACCCACAGGAATGAAACTTGGTGGGTAGGTTTGCCATTGTGAGGCCTGCGAACGATTCAAGTTTCACTGCGCATGTGATACAAGCAAGGACGTATCACTATACTTGACTGACCTTGATGTCATGGACGATGATGCGGACATTCAGGGAGCAGTAAAGCCATGTAAAGCCATCCATGGTGACTGTAATGGTGTTGGGCCAGACTGTCATGGAGTGACTCAGAATGGCAGCGGGTCATCTTCAGTGATGAGTCTAGGTGGAAACGACCAAGGAATCCGTGTGTGGAGGCACCATGGTCATCTCCATGATGAACAGTTTGTTGACCCTGGTGTCATACCACCTCCACCCCTACCGCAAAACCCGCCTGGCATCTCTAAGCATATCACTGTGTACAGATTAAGAGACAGTAACATGTTTGCAAGTAAACGTCAAACTAACATCTTTTCTGTGTGGCTCTCAGCTGCAGATAGCCCAGGTGTGTCAAGAGACGTGCTAGGAGATCCAAACGTTGAAGGTGAGACCGAGACTGTTCCTCTCAAGGAGCGACTGGCCTTGTACCAGGCTGCCATCAGCAGAGAAGAGCAGAGAAGCTCTGCCAGTGTGGTAAGCTCAAACAAGTACATATCTGTACTCACATGCACACGAGCACTATCCATTTGCTATCTACCTGTGAGAGGTTTCCTCTTACTCTCCCACTTCCTGGTTAATATTTATCACTGTGTGAACTAATCTAAGAAACAGAGATAGAGAGAGACACACAGAGAGCGAGAGAGACAACTCTTCTTGTTTCGCAGCACTGTGATGCCTCCTACAGGTCAAACTAAGCAACAACACTATGTTTGTGATGATGTGTAGGTCATGGAGGACTCTGAGGCATGCTCTTTGCCAGGTGGTCTGGCCAGTGTGAAGAAGCAGTTTGAGAGTCAGAAAGTCAGCTCTTCTTCCTCCTCCTCCCAAAGCACTGTCACACAGTACCATTTCCAGCAGAGACAGGTAAACGTGCAGACACACATGCTCATGGAGAGGGATTTGGGTGTTTATTTATTTATCCAGAGCGACCTACAAGGTTAATCATATTACAGGTAGGCCAACCTAGTGTTAGGAGTCTTGCCCAAGGACTCTTATTAGTGTAGCACAGCACAGTCACCCACACAAGGAATTAAACCCCAATCTCCCACATGTTGTGGTAGCTTAGTAACAAGCAGTGTTATCCGTTGCACCACACCAACCATCTGTGTTAAATGAATGGACCTAAGCAAGGTTCATAACTCTGGACCATGACTGTGTTTATGCTTGTAAAAAAATACAATGCAACATTAGAATAAACACAAATCAGACATTAATGAGGTAAAACACAACAAATTTCTTAATAATAATTATAATAAAGACTTAATAAACACCCATCAGTCACATCATTAAAGACACATCCTTGTTTCTACCCTCTCTGTCCATGTTTCAGCTACCCTGACCATATAGGAGCACTTTGTAGTTCTACAATTACAGACTGTAGTCCATCTGTTTCTCTGCATACTTTGTTTTCCCCCTCTCACCCTGTTCCTCAATGGTCAGGACCCCACAGAGCAGGTTTTATGTGGGTGGTGGGTGATTCTCTGCACTGACTGATTGCTGTAAAGGGTTTGGTATGGAGCATGCTCCTGCCACCAGACTTGCAAGGTCCATGGATCATGTCTTATAGCTGTTAGTCTTATGTCTATTAACAGGAGGTGTTGAGCTCATCGGAAACGACAATGAGAAGCAGTGTGAGAGAGAGTCAGGACATGCAGGTACAGTGCCACAAAAATGTACATGGAAAAAATGTATTTTTATATTAAAATATTTGATATTTTTTAGTTGGTAGAAACTGATATCAAGCATTTCTGTTTGCATGCTACAGGTTTCACAGGATCAGAAAATTCAACACAATGTAGCCTCCGGCTTTGGGAACCACTTTGATGAAAAAGGTAGGAGGAAGCTGCAAAACTCCAAAAGGTGTACTACCATAAGCTCAACTCTAACTCTTATTTTAAGGTGTATGATTAATTAGGAGTCATATAGTCCATAGCTTCAGTGCTATATTATGAAGAAGATGGAGGTGTGATCATATTTTCTCTGTTATGTCTTAAATTTTGACTCTCCTGTCCCTCTCAGTGGTGGTGATCGGGGGCCAGGATCTGCCTAAAGTCTCTACCCAAGCTCTGAAACAACAGCATGAAAGAAACATAGAAGAAGCCACTCCAAGCAAGCACATCAAGGTAATGAAGCTTCATGATCAGTAATGCTCAGTACACATCTTTTTTCCATCTGTATATTTCTGCTATCATTAGGAATCTTGATTTCTGCATAAACCGAAAGCTAAATGTACCATTTGTGCCCATTACCTGTTTATAGCTCTGGAAGCTGAGCTCTTAGAACCTACTCTAAGATACTCGGATACATTAAGCTATTTAGTAAGGTTGCTTTGCAGCTAGGTTACCTACTTTATCTACTATATTTTTATTGTATTGGGTTTGCCTGGTCACATCTGTCTAGAACAGTGGTTCTCAAACCTGTCTTTAAGGACCCCAACACATTTGCTCTATTCTAATGTGTTGTGAGCTCTGTTGGAGCTATAATCTTGTACAACCATGGAGCCCTCAGGACCAGTTTCAGAACTACTGTGATAGGACATACAGAGAATAGTTTCAAGCTGTAGATTCACTGAATCTTTTGACTGAACCAATTGCTGTCCTTTTTTCTCCTCAACAATGAAGATTGATCTTGATTACAACCAGTTTCAGTGGGCACCGGTTAACGTGTCAACTAAGACTGCTACAGAAGGTAGTTACGAGTCTGTTACCAAAACTATGAAAGAGGCCTCCTCTACCTCCTCTGCCTCTGCAGCAGCCCACTATGAAACCATTGAGCGATTCCCCCCGCCACCACCCACCTCCGACCTTATTCAGTTACCTACAGAGGTCCCAAGACGTTGTCCCTCTCCCCAGCTTGCTGATCAAGGTGGCTCCCAAAAACACCCTGTCAGCAAGGAGCAGTACTCAAAGCAGAGGAACCTATATGAGTTGAAACGGTTGTACAAGCACATTCATCCGGAGGTTCGCAAAAACCTTGAGCGAGACTTCATCACTGAGATGGAGCATTCTCACATGGACAGTGATGAGGAAGTGAGTGGGGATGTGCAGCAAGCGCGGTACGTCTTTGAGAACAATGGCAGCAGTCCTGGGAAGTGCATGAGCCCAGAAAGAGAGTATCTTGAATGGGATGAGATTCTGAAAGGTGAGGTACAGTCTATGCGCTGGATGTTCGAGAATAAACCACTTGATGCCATTAAAGATGACACACCGGTTGAGAGCGAAGGCAGAAACATCGCCCAGCAGGAAATCATTGCTGGGAAAGACGTGAAGTACACAACTTGGATGTTTGAAACACAGCCAATTGATGTGCTAGGTACAGAAACCCCTGACTCGGCAGATCAGAGTGGGAAACTGACGGAATTAGCCAGAGGTGACGTCCGAACGGCAACTTGGCTGTTTGAGACACAGCCATTAGACTCCATGAACAGGATCTACCAAGAAGATGACCAAGAGGAACATGTGGTGTACACGAAAGACATCACAGGCGGAGACGTCAAAACTGCCAGATACTTGTTTGAAACTCAGCACCTTGATTCTCTTGGCCACACTGAGACAATTGATGAAACACACTTCCTACAGCTAAAGTCAGAGCTTGAAGAGGTGAAAGGTGAAGTTAAAACTACAACCAAAATGTTTGAGACCCAACCTATGTGCGTCATTAGAGGTGACTCTGGTGAAATGCTGCAGATTACAACAGTCCGACGTGAGGAAACTGAGAAAGGTGACGTGAAAACGTCACGCTGGCTCTTTGAAACCCAACCTCTGCATATGATTAACAAAGACCCTACCCAAGTTAAGCTCATCTGCGGTGTCTCCATGGAAGAAGACTATCAAGGTGGTGTGAATCGGGGCAGGTGGCTTTTTGAGACAAAGACCCTGGATCAAATCAAGGATGAGGAATGGGAGAGCACCAAGACTCAAAAGGAGGAGATCATAGGAGCAGATGTCCGAAGGCACTGCATGGTCTTTGAGACACAGCCTATGGATATTCTAAAAGACAACACCAATGCCAGGCCAATGGAACCAGAGAATATCCTGGGAGGGGATGTAACATCAACCAGGCATCTCTTTGAAACAGTGCCAATGGAAAATCTGAAGGAGCTGCCTGAAGTTGGGAAACTGCAAAAGGTTGTTGCCTCAGAGGACGAGAAGGGGGACGTGAGACATCAAAGGTGGCTATTTGAGAGTAAACCTCTGGAGCAAATCAGAGAGGAGAAAAAAGAGATCTCACGGACAGTTAAGCTACAAGAACTGGACAAGGGTGACGTCACCAACTATAAGGAGATATTCGAGACCATGGATCTAAGCAAGTGCACAGACACCCAGAGAATAGCAGTCGAAGGTGTGACTAGTGGGTCGGTGAAATCAAACAAAGTGCTATTTGAGTCCACACCCTTGTACGCCATACAGGACAGCGCAGGACACTACCACGAGGTCAAAACTGTACACCGTGAAGAAATTGTCAAAGGTGACGTGCGAAGCTGCAAATGGATGTTTGAAACTCGACCAATTGATCAGTTTGACGAAAGTATGGACAAATTTCAGATCATCAAGGGCATTTCCAAACAGGAGATTGAAGCAGGTGATGTCAAAACAGCCAAGTGGCTCTTCGAAACTCAGCCTCTCGATGGGATCAAGTATTTCACCAACATGGAGGAAGAAGACAACAGGAAAAACGAGACCATTGAGATCCAGAAGGGGGATGTCAAGACATGCAGATGGCTGTTCGAGACTCAGCCAATGGATGTGCTCTATGAGAAAGCAGAGGTAAAGTCAGAGGACACCACAGACGTGCAGAAGGGTGATGTTAAGACTTGCACGTGGCTCTTTGAGACCCAGACGCTGGACAGTATCAAAGATGAGTCAGAGACTGTCCTGAAAACATGCACGGTGAAGCAAGAGGACGTGCAAGGTAAAGATGTACGTCTGGCTCGCTTTCTTTTTGAGACAGAGAACTTGGAGAACATCACAGGGGGTGAGGACCATGGTAACTTCAAAAGAGTCACACAGATTGATGTTCAGTCCGGAGATGTATCAAAGATGAAATATGTTTTCGAGAACCAGTCCTCTGACATAATGACCTCCTCTTCTGAGGAGACCATGCAGAAACTAAAGTCTTGGCAGGCTGAGGACATCCAGAAAGGAAATGTCGTCAACTGCACCTGGATGTTTGAAAATCAGCCAATTGATACCATCAAGGAGAACGCCGAGGCATCTATGCTGCGCACAGTCACAGATGTGCAAGGAGGTAATGTCGACAAAGGCCGTTTTATCTTTGAGACATTTTCCCTGGATAAGATTCAGGAAGATTCCTCTAAGACAGAGATTAACAAGCTGCAAAGCATCATGCGAGAGGATATTGAAAAAGGAGATGTAAAAAACTACACCATGATGTTCGAGACCCAACCACTATATGCTATTCGGGACAAGGAGGGACACTTTCATGAAGTTACCACGGTCACCAAGGAGGAAGTCCTGAGAGGTGATGTGATTGGGGCAAGATGGCTTTTTGAGACAAAGCCATTGGACTCGATAAGGGACACCGATGAGGTTTACGTCATCAAAGCGGTTACACAGGAAGATGTACTGAAAGGAGATGTCAGCACAGCCAGGTGGAGGTTTGAAACACAACCACTGGATGAAATCGCTGAGGATATGAAGGTCGCCATCAAGACAGTTGCAGACATCCAGGGTGGAGATGTCAAAACCAACAAGCAGCGCTTTGAGAGTGATGAGATGTCTAAGAAGTATGTGAGAACTGTCAGTGTAAGCGAGATACAAAAGGGGGACGTGAGAAGTGCTACGTGGATGTTTGAAACTCGTACCATTGATAAGATCCGTGGAGAGGGATCAGAATACAACGAAATGGAGAAAGTAACACGAGAGGAAGTGGTGAAGGGTGATGTTAAGCAGTCAGTGTGGCTCTTCGAAAAGGAACCTCTTGATCAAATCAAGGAAACCGATGGGACGGAAACTGCGGTTTCCCGTGAGGAAATTCCCAAAGCTGATGTGAAGACGACAACATGGCTTTTTGAAACCACACCACTGACTGAGTTCAATGAGACCAATGTGGAGAAGACGGAGATCATTGGCAAGAGCATCAAGGAGACGTTAGAGGAACTTTACAGCCAGAAAATGGTCGACTCCCAGGGCATCCTTATAGAAGCGAATGAGATTGGTGACGTTAGAATGGCTAAGTACAACCTACTGAATCAGAAGAATCCGGAGATTCAAAGAGAGGAGGTTATCCGAGGAGACCTGAGTAGCATCATGATGAACCTGCTCAACAGACGGGAGACAAAAGAGAGAGGCATCACCATTGATGTAGAGGAAAGAGGAAATATCAACACGACTGTCCAGCAGCTGTTTAGTCAGGACAGGGGTGTTAATGTGGACAAAGAAGAAATCATCAGAGGAGACATACAGGAAGCCATCAACAACCTCCTAAAGAAGGAAGGGTCTGCTAAACAAGGCATTTTGCTTCAAGAAGACGAGAAAGGAGATGTGAGGATGACTATATACTCACTCATGAATCAAGAAGAACGAAGCAGGCTTGTGAAAGAGGACATAGTTAAAGGAAACGTCCGTGGGACTCTTCACACGCTGTTGTCCAATCCTGATTTGAAAGGCTCTAAAATACAAGTTGGAGAAACAGAGAGAGGCAATGTAAGCTTCTACTCGACTTGCATTGAGTCAGGAGCACTGGAGTACCTTAGACAACTTCAGCTGGGATCAGATGAGGGCTATGAGGGAAAGGTTAAGGAAGAGATTATTGGAGGTGATGTGGAGCATACCAAAATGATCCTGAGGAACAACCAGCAGGCTATTGAGCGAACTGTGGCAGAAGATGATATCGTTCCTGGGGACGTTCACAACACGGTGCAGGCGTTCATGATGGAGCCGGTGCTCTCTTTACACAATCTGCAGAAAGAGGAGATCGTAAAGGGAGACCTAAGAGCAACTCTCGACTCACTTTCGCAAGCAGTGAATGAGCGCAAAGTTATTGAGAAAGAGGAGGTGGTCAAAGGTGACATCAACACCACACTTAGGTCTCTGGAGGAAGCCCAGAACCAGCTCAAAGAATTAGATAAGCCTGAGATCGTTCCCGGGGACATCAGAGGTGCCCTAGAATCCCTCGAGAAGTCAACAACTGCTAAGACTGAAGTAATTATTGAAGACGTAGTCCCAGGTGACATCAAGGGCACTTTAAGGTCACTGGAGGAGGCAAAACAGGCAGTGAAAGAAGTGGAGAAAGCAGAAATTGTTAGAGGTGACATCCACAACGCTTTGCTGAGTTTACACGAGGCATCAACCGAGAAGAAAACCTTCCAGCACCAGGTGAGCGAACAGGGCGACGTAAAGGGCACCATTCAGCTCTTTCTGGAGCCGACCTCTTCCCCTCGTATGCAGAGGCGAGCGAGCACAGAGGGTGACATAAAGTCGTCAATTAAATCCCTTTATGAACAGGAACAATCCCAAATAGAGAAAGAGGAGGTGGTCAAGGGAGACGTCCAAGGAACCATCAAATGTCTTATGAAGAAGAAAGAACAGTCAGGTCAGAAATCAAAAACGAATCCATCCAGGAAAGGTAAAGCTCCCATCCATAATCCAGCACCTCCTCAGCAGGAGCCTGCTGAATGCCCGGCTAGACCCAAGGCGGAGTCCAAGGCTCTCCTTTCAAAGAACATATCTCAGAGTACTGCCTCGCATACAGGCTCACAAACACAAATAGAGGTGAAAGGTGATCAAAGCCAGGCCTCTGCTCAAGAGCAACATACCACAGCCAAGCATTTCACATCAGTGAGCGAGTCCGGGTCCTCCCAAGTTTCTCAGAAGGTGACCATGAAAGATGTGAAGCAGAAACAAAACATCCCTAATCCTGTGACTATAAAGAAAAAGAACATCGGAAAACAAACGACTGAGAAAAAAGGGGAAAGTGTGGCTGTGTGCTCTGGAGAGAGCAAAGCAAAAGAGACCACTCAGACCACTGAAACCATGAAACAAACACAGGAGACAAAGACGGTCACTCAGATCCACACTGAGGTGACAACCCTGAACACCACCGTTACACAAACGCAGAGTGTCAAGAAGTCAGAACAAAATCTTAAGAGTCTAAAAGCTGAGCAGAACGTCAAGAGTTTGAACCGCAACCTCAATCCAAAGGGAATGATCAAAAAGAAAACACAACCAGAAATTCACTTCCCTCCTCCTCCAAACTTCCCCCCACCACCCTCTGAGTCTGAGCTCTCCCTTCCTCCACCTCCATCTCCAGTGACAGACACTGATGTCTTGCCTCGTCCTCCCCTGGCAATGAGGCAGGACAGTGATCTTCCTCCACCACCACCACCTCCACCTACCAGTGAGGCAGAAACTGAATTCTTTCCCCCACCTCCCCAGGACCTGCTTCCTCCTCCACCATCCCAACAGGAACTGAGCTCTGTGACCCAGCCAAGTCTTGAAAAGCCAAAGAGTCGACCTCTGTTCAAAGTGCCAAAGCCTGAGCCTCCAAAGCAGCAAGAACCACCCAAGTTTAAGTGGCAGAAAAAGCAAAGCACTCCTGCTCCTCCACCTCCTCCCCCTCCTCCACCCCAACCACCTGTGGTGGAGCAGAAGGAAACAGTAACAACAAATGTTATTACAGTCGCCGAAACAAACGTGAGGGAGAAAAAGCAGGAGGAAAGTGTAAAGGTGTCTCAAACGCCACCTCCAAAAGTCATTAAACCTCCTTCAGTAGTCCCAGTACACAAGGTGGAGCCTGAAGAACCACCTCGACCTAAAAAAGTGTTCGTGCCACCAATTAAGCTCCCACCACCACCAGAACCTGCCGAAGAGCCAAAGTCACGACCTTTCGCCAGGAAGTTCAAGACACCACTCATGCTCGCAGAGGAACGGTATCGCAAGCAAAGAGAGGAAGCCGAGAAGAACAAGACAGGGTCAACTCCGACATCTCCTGCTGCTAACATGCCATTTCAGGCTGACGTAACCGAGGTAGAGCCCATCTCAGAGCAACTCAAACAACCACAGCTTATACCTGAGATACAACAGAAACAGCCTCAAGAGCCAGAGCCTGAGATGAAGCCAGCAGTGGTGCACACAGTGCCAGAGCCTGTGAAGAAGCCAGCAGTGGTGCACACAGTGCCAGAGCCCGTGAAGAAGCCGGTCATGTCAGCACAAGAAAAGCCCGCAAAGCCGATTTCTTCAAAAGTGCCTCAGCCCTCGCCCACAGAAACAGTACCTGCAAGCTTTCAGCTGAGCAAACCTTCCTTTCCCAAAGTCAGTAAGAAGGCCAGCACTGAGTCAACTAGTGTTGCTTCAGATAAGAAGCAGACCTCTACTGCCATCACTGAGATCAAAGTTCAGCCTACACCCACCGTCCCTCCCGCAGCATCCGAACGCCTTGACAACGTAATGGCAAGCTCCCACACTAGCATCTCTAAGCAAGACCATTCTCAGTCTATGCAGCAATTCTCAACATCTGTTCAATCCCAGTCCAGTGTGTCTGTGAAAGCAGAAGAAACGGTAACTGATGAAAGTAAGAAGGTTTCCTCACAACCTACAAAGATCCCGAAAGTCACCCCAAGCTTTAAAGTTAAAACATTTAAGGTGCCCAAAGAAGTGAAACACGAGGAAACGAAAGAGTCCATCCAGAAAGAGCAGCTAGCTGTGGAGGAGGTAAAAAGTGCACAGCATGTAGCCCAGGTTTGCACAGGTCAAGCGACTACTGGCCTCACAGAAAAGGTGGTTAAGGTAGAGAAACAACAACAGGTGGAGCACACCTCCAAGGATGCCAAAGTGGAGCTACAGCTAAAAACACCCCAGCAAAAACTAAAGAAGGACATCAGGCAACCACCACCTGTGGCCCCTAAACCATCAGTGGAGATACATCATGTGTTACCACACGTGTCTATGGAAGTTCATCACCAAGGGTCTGGTCAGACAACGGTCGTTCAGTCTCAGCAGGCTATTAAGGAAGAGCATGTCGTGGTACATGAAGAAAGAGTGGTCACTCAGAGTACGATCCAACAGCAAAGTGTTCAACAGAAGGGAAAGTTTCAGATCAAGAAGCCAATAAAGATGACACCGAGTGGTGAGGAGGCCGTTAAACCGATTCAGAAGGAGTCCAGCCAGGTTAAGGAAGCACAGAAGTCAGAGCTGCATGTGACGGCATCAGAGACATTTCAGAAGTGTGAGGAAATGCAGACCCTGCTGAGTCATATCAGGGAGATGAAAACAGATGCAAAGTCAGTCAAGATAATGCTGAGCATGATCCCTGACTGGTTAGTAGGAGCTGAGGAACGGGCCGAATTAATCCGTGCGCAGTTCAATAAGCAGAAACTTCAGGAGATCATCGTCTATGTGAGGAACCTTGCACAAGCGAAACTTGTTTTTTTAGAGGGAAATCTAGCTGTACTGGGAAAAACGGAGAGCGGAGGAGAGGAGAAGAAGGCCATCGGTGGAACATCGCAGAAAATATCTAAAATAAGCATTGGCTCCGCTAAAGTGGAGACTCAGAAAAAGGTTGTGGAGAAAACGGTTCAAGAGTACACAGAGTCCAAATCTACAGACTCCAAAACGATGCCTCCAGAGCTCAGAATGAGAACCCCATCTCCCACATACATTTGCATTGAGACAGCCCGAAGGACAGACTCTCCTTTTCGAGTCACCCCCTCTCCCCCGCCACCCTACAGGTCAGGTGCGACTCCAACGCCTCCACCTCGTTGTCCCGACACCCCCACAGGTATTAACCGAGCTACACCCTCTCCAACCATGAGTCGCTCGGAGAAGTTGGCCAAACTGAGAGATACAACTGCCAAGCTCTCTCATGGAGCAGCTCCTCCTCCCATGCCTGTGCCTGAGCATATGATGAAGGTGCAAGCTGAAATGGAGGAGTCTCGCTCATCCAGCTGCCAAGAGTTCATTATGGAGAGCCACATGTCTGAGTCATCCATGGATATCCATGGTGACTCCATGATGACTGTGAAAGACAAACGAGAGTTTTTTGAGGAGGCTCAGAGGGCGGAGTTTAAACCTCATTATACACGGAAGGATCCCATTGATATCCCAGAGCGGCTGGAGCCAGACACAGAGGAAGTTCAGACAGAGATCCCCATAGACCTCCAGGAGAGGATGAAAGATGACATGCCCAGGGTTGACCTATCCAGGCTTGTCAATAAGTTTGAGTCCCCACAGCCCAAAGTCTATGTAAGGAGGGACCCCATTGTAATTCCTGAAAGACTGGGCAGTGATACGGAGGATGCTGAGGCTGAACCCCAGAAAAAACCCTCCCAGGTGGAAGAGATGCCGACCTTTGACATCAAGGCCCTGAAGAACGTGTTTGAAATGGGCGAGCAGGCCCACCAGTATCTCAGAGAGGAGAGAAAGAACCTGGAGAAGCAGGAGGAGTCTGTCGAACCCACAGGTTTCTCAGAGACGAAATCTGTTACGGAGCACTACTCTAGCATGGATGACTTTGGGAACTCAGTAACAGGATCGAGGAGCGAGATGACGTCTCATTCACAGAGTATGACCACGCGGCGCGATCCCCCGACATATGCAGATGTGGTGCGAGGAAAGGTTCCTGTTCTTGATGTACCACCGGAGGCCTCTGCAGAGCAACTTCTGAAGAGTTTCCAGCAGACGTGGGCAGAGAGCGAGAACGTCTTCGAGAACTTAGGCTTCGGTATCTCAGGACAGCATACATCACAGACTGTATCGCATCAGCAGCAGACTGTTGTCACTGGTAAACCTGTGTGATGAGGCATGGAAGCATTAACAAGCGAATGGGGTGATTACTAAACCAGCAGTGATTATGTGTTCAAAGCATGGAAGTTTGATGGTATATGTGTGAAGCACTTTGTACAGGAACTGAAATATGTTTGAGCACTCATGCATAACATTCGGAAACCGAGCTATTGTTGTGGAAGCTTAATACTCTGTTTATTTAATTGCAGTATTTTTGTATTGCTCCAATAATAGTAATAATAATAATAATAATAATAATGTTTTACACATTCTCCTTATTTTCAGGGTTTGTCTGTTGTGCCATTAACATGATCACTGACTCTGACAAGTTTCATCTTTCTAGTTTTATAAATCTCATTGACCAAACATTTTCTACTTTCTCTTTTACAGAAAATAAGAGTGCCAGAGTCCGAACTGTGTCGGGCATGTCGGAAGAGGGTGTATCCCATGGAGTCTCTCGTAGCGGACAAACAAAACTTTCATAAAACCTGTTTCAGATGTGCCCACTGCAACAGCCAACTCAGGTAAATTAGCATAGCAGCTTACCTAAAGCTCTAGCCTATCTAATAAACAGGAGTGTGCACGGCCACTCGACTTCCAAGTGCAATGAATCCCCAAAAGGCTATTAGATATTAGATTGGTGAGAAAGTATGTATATGATATTACACTTTGCTACTTCAAAACTGAGGTGGCTTAATGGGAGGATGAGGATGAAGCACACCTGTACCTCTGTCTAGAATGACTACCTGGTGTTAGCTAGGTCCAGATATGTTTCTCTGATAAGCTTGCATCATGTAGAAGATCACATATCCTCATCAATGAAGGGTAAAAAGTGTCAGCTTGTGTTTTTCACCCATCCAAAATTAAAACTGTTATTCTTATTGGGCTTTTTGAGTTATAAATCTATATTTTCAGATGTATTCCTCTACGTGGTGCTAAAGTTACGAACAGTTGATTTTTTTTTAGGCCCTGTCCACACGTATCCTGCTCTGTCCAGACGTATCTGGCTAGTTTCTCTCCGTTTAAGTCTGCTGTCCACATAAACACAGCAATTTAGCTGAATGAAAAATACACTAGAACCCTAGTTTGGTGCTTCAGCACAAGATGGATGCATGTTCTTTTTCAGGTGTTTGATACATTACCTTTTTTTTTACATTACTATCATTCCCTACTGAGAGGGCATGCTCATGTAAGCATTGTATGGATGGAAAGATTTTTAATAATGTTGGTATGAACTAAACTATTTGGGAAAGCTACAAAATTGTTAAAGAAAATAGGAGAAAAATCAATTTTCAAAGAAATCCAGATACATACGTACAGGACCTGGCTTTCTGGGTTGTTGTTTCTATCCCTGTATTTTTAAAGTTACTAAATTAATTAAAATCTGATAGTTTAATCAAATTGACCATAAGAAATAGATTTATGCTAGAGATACAATTAATGCTTTCTATTTTATAAGAGGACAAATTTAATACAAGCCGCATAATCATCATATGTTTTGATAAAATAAATGTACAGCATTTTTGTACCAGACTTTGACTGACTGTCGTTCTCCACCAGCCTGGGAAACTATGCCTCTCTCCATGGACGAATGTACTGCAAACCTCACTACAAACAACTCTTCAAGTCCAAAGGAAACTATGATGAGGGATTTGGGGAGAAGCCCCACAGGGATCTTTGGAGTGCAAAAAATCAGAAGAACACCTCAGAAAAAGCTTCCGTTAAAAGTGTTCCTCCAGTCAAAATAGATACCAAAGCACACGTCTCAAAAGACAAGGACTTATTCCCAGCCGAGGAGAAGGACGTAGGTTTGTCGGATGATAATGCCAAAAAGCCAGCAAGCAAGATTGCAATTGTTTGGCCACCTCAAACTCCAAACGAGGCCCGGAAGAAGAGTTTTAGCATGGAGGAGGAAGTCAAAGTAATCAAGCCTACCTGGCCTCCTAAAGAGGAATCTGTGCCACAAGACACAAATCGAGAGCAACCACTTAGAGAGAGACCATCACCCACGAAATCGGACACCACTAATGAAAATCAGATAGAGAGCAGACTCAAGGAAAACAGTGGCAACCCAGTGCAAGCCCCAGCAGAGTCAACTAAACCTGACGAGGAGGTCTCAGATCAACCAACAGCAGCTCATCCCACACAAGCTGAAGCTGTCAGTCAAGTAGCAGAGGCATCAGATGGTATGGCAGAGAAGGTCGAGCAAGCAGAGGGTGAAGAAGGAGAAATAAAGGAAGAGAAGGAGGTGAATGGAGAGAAAGGCTTGGAGCAGAGCATTGAAAAGGAGGAGGCCATGGAGGAAAGAGTTGAAGGTATGAAACTGAAAGAGACTGGGAATGTGGAGAATGTGAAAGAAAGCGGAAGTGAGAACTTAAAGGGAAGCGAAGGAAACGGAGAGGTCGATGCTGTAGAGGTGACTATGATAGACAATGATGCTCCAGTCCAAGAGGCAGCCAATGGGCATGTAAACAGCAGCAACAACAACAACAACAACAACAACAACAACAACAGTAACCTATTATTTGACAGTGATGCCACGTGGGGGGGTTTGGATGACATTAAAGCAGAGCCAAATCTACTAGACCTCAGATCATCTGCACTGCCCTCTACTCAGGTAACCATCAAGGAGGACATCGACACCAAAGAGATAAGGCACGGTGACATCTTACAGTTACTGCAGCAGGACGAAGCTTGTCTACTTCCAAGTGCCAACCCAGAGGACCTACCAGAGGCTAAACAAGAGCGTCAAGACACGCATAATGCGGTTTCACCTGAGAAGGCCAACTTCAGCGCCTCGCAGTTCCTGGATGACATATTTGCTGGCTTTGGGGAAAGTTCAGGCTTGCTGTTGGACTTTAAGGAGGACTTTAAAACCAAAGAACCCAGTATGAAATCAGCAGTCTCTCTGCTGGATGATCTTATGGATTTTGGAATGGAGACAAGAGAGGTGGCGGACAAGCAAACTGCGGAGGACAAGAGCAAAGAGACGCTCGATAATTCTGACACCAAAGACGCCAGCTTGTTGGCTGAGGCCGGCAGCCTGTGGGGGGAGGAAACGTTGAGCGTGGAGGAGCAGATTAAACGGAACAGATACTACGACGACGATGATGATTGATGAAGTCGACGTCACCTCGCAATTACGATGGAACTAGCCATGCAGCCTTTTTATACATACCCCTCAGATATTAACCAAATTCCCGTCCATGGAGAGATGGCGGTCATCATCCGCTCATGTTCTTTTGTACTCGATTTACAATAATCCAGTGTTGCTGTTCTGCACATTACACTTTTAACACATGAATCTTTGGAAAAGCTTTATATAAATATGCACCTGGCGTGCAGTACAAAAAGGGAAAATATGATATTTGTTGTTCTTTGTTTTGCTGTACACTTTTAACTTGATTTCATATACCTTTTGCTTGTGTATGATTTTATTTTCTTGTTTGTATTTTTTTTGCAGATGCTCTTTTATTTTCTTGAGTATTGTAGGTGGCTCTTTTTTGGTCCTATTTATATCAGGACCACTAAGATGTCCTGCCTTTTAGGCTGCTTAGATAAAATATTTCTTATAATGCTTCTACTGCTTCTGCATTGGTCAATAAAAATACATTTTCTGAAATGTTCTCAGTTTTTAATTGGGACACACAGGCAGTCAGTTATATATATTTACACTGCCTGGCCAAAAAAGGTCAGCACCTGGATTTATATAAGCAAATAGGCAAGGGCCTCCCATTGGATAATTACTGCATGGGTGATTACGTTTCAGCTGGCAACAAGGTATTTAACCTTAACTGGTGCAGGGAGTAGCTTCTCAGTTGTTACACAACCCTGATGAATACGTGTCCTGTGGCCACAGAAAATATGTTAATCTGTTTCAGAGGGGTCGAATTATTGGCATGCATCAAACAGAGAAAACATCTATAGAGGTGCTGAAACTACTAAAATCAGGTTAAGAACTGTCCAACCGTTACTAAAGAGTGGAAGGACAGAGGGGGAAACATGATATTTGAGGAGGGAATGTGGGTGAGAATAAAATCTTTAATGATGGTGATCGGCGATCACTTAAACGTTTGGTGAAATCAGATCATAGGAAAACAGCAGTAGAACTCGGTTTAACAGTGATAGTAGGAGCATCTCCACACGAACAGTGCGAAGGGAACTCAAGGGATAGGCCCTTTTCACACCTCCGCATTCTTTTTTCCGGAAACACGCACGGATGGGTAACGCTAGTTCCGCTAAACAGTGATGGCAGAGTCCAAGAACAAGAGATTTTGCAGTGTACCAAGGTCTTCGAACTCAAAACAAAAGCAGCCATATCTCAGTTTCCATGACTTTCCAGCTGGCGGCGAGCAAAAGAAAAAATGGGTGCGTGTGATAAGGAGAGATGAAGGGGTAAACTTTGCGATTCGGCGCGGGAGTACATTTGTGTGCAGACCATGTATAACCTCAAGTTTGTGTGGCTCCTCGTTCTTCCTTATCAATCAGTAGCATCTAGCTCTGACTATCACCTTGTGGTCGACTATATTGGACACTGAATAAACAATAACAGTTAGCCTATCATTCTTGTGACAAGGATTAACTTGTTGTGCTAGCGTGTTAGCAGGCATAAATGTAAACAAAGCTTACGTTAGCTGACGTTACTTGGTTTGCTAGCTAACTTAATCGGGAGCTGCAAATAAGGAGCTAACTTCAGCCTCGTAGATCACGTTAACTAATGCAGTCAGTATCATTAATAATATTTACTCTTTGCTTAAACTACACATATAACATTAAACGCTAGTATATGATGCATATACATTAAATGCTAGTTAGCTAGCTAGCACAGATGTAAACAAAGCTAACGTTAGCTGGTGTTTCCTTACCCTGATAGATGTGAGGAATATTTTCCAACGATCCTGAAAACATCCTCAAATTTCAGTCAGCCGGGAGTACAGGAACTTGTACTACCCAGCGCCGACGTATTTCCGCTTTTTTGTGAAAAGGGTCTATTGGGACTAAACAGTTGTGTAGCCTAAAGACAACCACTTGTCAGTGAGGCTAACCGGCAAAAACAGCTTCAGTTTGCCAGGGAGCATAAAGATTGGACTCTGGAGCTATGGACGGAGGTCATGTGGTCTGATGAGTCCAGATTTACCCTGTTCCAGAGTGATCGGACTAAGAAGGAGAGACCCAGAATGACGATTCAGATTGCAGTGCTATTGGGAAGGAAGATAAAGGTCACCAGGAAAAATAAATGATGATAAATGTAGACTGATATGAGTAATATTTATTGAGCTACACATACATTTACATTTACATACAGAAGTGTACAGAAGTACAAATACAAAAGTACACATACAAAAGTATCTCTCAGTATGGTGTCGGGCCGCGGACGTCACGGCATGAAGTAGTACTGGTTCCTAATGGTGTCCTGTGATAAGCCAGCCCATGTAGCTTGAATATTCTCACACAGTTCCAGCAGATTGTGCGGTAGGGGTGGAGGTGGCGTGACGCCAGGCCTTCTGACATGCTACCTGCACACACAAATTTGATGGTCGTCTCATGGTGTCAAAACTACCCACCAAGTTTCATGGTCGGTTGATTCCTTCTGGGTGCGACTCTTTATATGTGTTAAATATTTCATTTCAGTCGTTATTATAGTAGTAGAGCGGTAGAGATTACATATCTGTAATTTAATTTGAAAAGAAAGAAAGAACAGACTAGACTAATACAATCATGGCGTTTCCACCCAGGATCATTAGCTTCGATCTGCATTCATTGGGGGGCGCTGAACGGACTGCTCCCTCTCCCGTCCCTGCAGCGTTGTTTAGTTATTCCACCCGTTTTCAGACAAGACCCGCCCCCGTTACCTATGGGATTGGCTCGCCTCCTGTAGAGTGGGTTCAAGCTTCCCGCTCTAGGATTGGCTAGCAGTTCAGACACCCCGCGGCGCACTGGCGGTGAGCCTGGACTGCTAGCCAATCATAGCGCAGGGGGCGGGGTTTTAGCGGATACGGGTGTGGAAAAAAACTGCGCCTGACTTCAGTACACGGGTCAGCAGCCAACTGCGAGCATCTCTCCACCACAACAACAGCAGGCTGCTGTAGGGATGAACACTGGTAGGTGTATGCTCTCCTACTCTTCTTTTGTGTAGCCTGCTTCGTTTACTAATCCTCCTACTTGCCTCCTTTAACCGCGGCGGTGTTAGCATTAGGTGTTCAGTGTTTTGTGTCCTCACGTCAGTACAAAAGGCAGCGGACGAGCAACGTGCTCTGTGTCGAGTCATGTGATGCTGCTGTATGGATATGGAGTCTAACAGTGTCGGGATCTTTCTGAACAGCCTTTAGGCTTCACAATAGTGTTGGACCGAGCTGTCAGAAGGACACTCACCTTGCTGATGCGGTGGGCTGGTTAGGCTGCTTCATTTGCTAAACTGCCCCTCTCTGTCTTTTCCGGCTCAGCTTTTTTACCAGGTAGCATACTATTGTCAGTTCAGTTCGTTAGCCTGTTTGTATAGGAATATGGGGGGGGGGGGGGGGGAGGAATGCATAGGGTGGGGGGTGGGGGGGGGGGGGGAGGGGGGGGGGGGGGGGGGGGGGGGGGGGGGGGGGGGGGGGGGGGGGGGGGGGGGAGGGGGGGGGGGGGGGGGGGGGGGGGCCAGTGCGTAGGCTAAGCTAAATGTAGCCCCCAAGTACATCGAACCAGCATCTGCTTTTGTCAGCAAACCAGCTTCCCATTTCCTTTCTATATATTGATTTTCAGCTGACCCTTAGGCTTTGGAGCTGTCCAGCTATTGTGGGTGATGGGAAACCAGTCTACATATGAGCATAACAAACCAGAGGAAAGCCTTATGTTCTGTATATGTATATGGCATATCATGTAACATCCTGATACTGAAATGATATGACTGAGCATCACTGATTACAACAGACACGCACATGGAAACTGTGGCGGAATCTCAGATGGCTCCCTAGTCCCTTTGTAGGGCACTAAGTCATGAAACTAGGGGTTTCAACTCGGGTTGTGACCCTGCACTGATTCTTGTAGCTAACAGTCTTCCGATACCTCAGTATTTCACAATGTGATGTGAGTCGGTGTGATATTGGGGTCCACATCTAAAGAATGGCTGCACTAATAGTTGCTCCCAGAAGGAATCAACCGACAGGAGGGAAACTTGGTGGGTAGGTGTGACATTGGGAGACATGCGAATGATTCAGGTTTCACACTCAGCTGCACATATGATGTAAGCCAGGATGAGCCTTATCGCTGTACCTGACTGACCCAACAATCACGCTTGCAAATATTCAGCGGGTATTGATGCCCTTCATGAGTCATCCTGTTGTGCCAGCACCTTTGGCAGACGACTATCCGACACAGGACTACATGCACGCAGACTGCTACAACAACTGCCCTTAACACCACGTCACTGTCACCTTAGACTGCAATGGTGTCGCTCCATACTGTCATGGAGTGACTCAGAATGACATCGGGTCATCTTCAGTGTCGAGTCCCGCTTTTGTCCTGGTGGAGACGACCAATGAATCTGTGTGTGGAGGCACCGTGGTCAGCACCAGGATGAGGAGTTTGTTGTCATGTGTTGTATGTCCAGAAGACATGCTGTTGCCTGCTGTTCCTGTTGCATCACACTGTGTTTGTGTCACGTCCATTGGAAAAGCTGGACAGGAGTGGGTCCTACCCTTCACGCTGCATTGCATCTGGTGTGAAATGCCACCATCTACAGCGAAGGAGCACACAGAGAGGAGTCAAGCTGATACAGTTAGAACAGGTGTGGCAATAAACAGGCATGCATTAACGTTTATGTGTCACATCGGTGACTCGGGATCATTTGCTGTTTGGTTGATGCCCCCCGATTCAGATCGATGGATCGTTACACCTCTAGCGTCCACACCCAAGTAGTGCGCTAAAGGTCGAACAGGGAGGTGTGCACTCTATAGCTGAATCCCACATGGCTTCCTAGTAGACATGCAGTATAATGCAGTATTTGTTGTTTGGATTTCATGATCTACATAGTGCACTACCAAGGGAGCATAGAGCCATTCGAGGTTTAGTGTAAGATCCTAAGCCTAGCCTAAACCTAAGATTTAGTCTATGGATTTTATGGACTACAGATACAAAGAGCAGGTGCAGTGTTTAGTGTTTACTGTTGAGTTTTGTGATATCAGATAGACTTGTGATGTGACCTAACGTACCCTGATACTGATAAACAATGCCATATTACCCCCCTAATTTATTCTAAGTGGGTTTAGTTAATCCCTCACATGAATTGCTAAATTAATTTCTAACGTGTGAGATGTTCAAAACATTATATGTCATAACTAATCATGTATCAGATCATTATTTGAAAACCTTTGTCTTAGTCATTTAAAAAAATGCACTTTGCTTTATGAAATTACATTGCTGGATGAGTAACGATACATCATGACTCTGATACTGCAACACAGAGACATGAAATCCATCATGAAGAACAGACATTCTGTTTGTGCCTGTAATAGTGCGTGGCCCACAACCCCTGCAGGGTGTAGAAGTGGTGTGTCACACACTACGGGTAGTGTCGGGCGCGAGGTCTAGAGGCCTGGAAAAAGTTGGTCGGCACGAGGACTAAGATGTTTCCCCTTCACCTTTTTATTTACACGAGACAGGTAGCTATTTACATATTTACAGGCCCATACACTAAACGAAAAACAAAACAACATAAACAACACCCTATATACAGAGACAGGCAGATCGACTGACTGCAGAGTCATAAAGATCTTGCATTCCACACTTTACCCTCCCGGTCTGGGCAAAAAGGTGCCCTTTATCCATGTTGCACCCTGTTATTATCGATTAGCCCCTCCCCCAGAATATACCATTATTACTTTGGGTAAAACAAGGACAATGAATATAAAAACATTTTAAGTGCAACAAGCGATTATCCAATAGTCGGTTAATCAATACCTCTTACAAGTCATGGCCTTGTTTTTATTGAACTCATTACACACTGTGCACTCATCTACATGCATAATCAACCTTGTGCCTCCCTCCCCTTCTGCAGAGGTTAGCCTAGCCCAAGTAAGTAAAAGCCTGAGTTTCGACCTCATTACTCTTTTACATCAAACGGGTAAAGACTAGTCACAGGTGAGTATATACATCTTATGCACTGGTGATGTGTGGTTCTACATCATCACAGTGCCATAATGCTTTTGCATTGTGTGAATTCCAAGTTGATACATACTTTGCGATTTTATTTTCTTATGCCTATTGCGATATATAAACTTATTCAGGAATTTTCACTAGATTACTTTAACAGGATTATTTAAAAACCCTATTCACTGTAAACTGATTGTGAAAAGCTGAGAAATGACTGTAACACTCTGGTTAGTGTGAGCTATGAGTCCAGGAAGCCTGCAAGTTTGCCTTTTGTATCAAGCAGCATAAAGTTGTAGCCTGACATGTTACATTTATTTGGTCTTGCGAGACATTGCACGTCCTGCAGTGAGATTATTGCACATACACACACTGAGATGACGATGCTGAAATGATATTTTGTGCACCCCTAGTCGGCACTACAAGACAACCCTATACAGCACATCATGCTAAGCACAGTAAGTGAATGGAACCAGACCTTTTTAGGCCAGTGCTGGCCAGAGTTGGTTTTGGGCCATTTCTGCTGGTCCATTGAGATGTACACACCATGTAAACATGCAGCTGTTCCAATGGTGCATAAAAGTAAAACTCAACGAAAATGGAGATACGGGATGTTCATTGAAGAGTACCAGTATATGCAGTATACAGTGTAGAGAGAGGTAGACCTACACGGCTGTGTTTGTCATGCCTCCAGTTTACTGTACAATGCTGGAGATGCTCCAGGCTTTTCTTCTTGCATTGATTTGGGTTTGCATTGCCGTAAGAGTGAGTCAGCCTGATCCATGACCTCAGGTAAGCTACTTCTCTGTATTGAAGATGAATGCGCCTTTCCCTCATCCGTCTTCGATCAAGTTCTGGAAGGACACAACATACATAACCACAAGCTAAATGGTTATACAGTGCATGAGAATGCCTTTATTTACTGGCCTCTTTGCGAGGCCGTTTTGAGAGACTGACGGCTCTGTTCCCTATAAAACACTGTGTAGTGTGTTTAAGGTAAAACTGAAATAGGCAGAGGTTGATGAAAACAGAACGGGATCAAATATGGGGGAACGTTTGCCACTGCGAGTCTCCCTGTAAAGCCTTATTAAACGTCCGAGGCAGCAGGGCGGATTCGGTGAAGGTTTTTAGGACTACATCGTTAGTTTTTAGCCTGTTAGCATCACTCGTACAGACTCAGAAAGAAGGTCCGGCTCAATGTTTAGCTCTTAATCGCAAAACCAGCTTTAAACTGCTGAAGATTTGAGGACAACAGTGCATAGTTTACTCACATCCCCAGAAGCCACGTCCTTCACCAGGTTCTGACCAATCCTTCTGAACATGGTCTTTCAGTGCGCTCGCAAAAGTCAGATTTATCCCTGTGGGGGGGTCCAAAGCACAACCGACATTACACCCCTCATGGTGTGCAGTTACATATTTTCCAATCCTATAGTGTTGCTTTCAGGACGTTTTTGAGATACTGGCTTCCTACATGTTCTAGAACAGTACATCAGAAGCTTTTCAATCCCAGTTACTGTGGTGTCGTCGTTCCTGTCCCGTCTGTTCCTGTCCCGTCTGTTCCTGTCCCGTCTGTTCCTGTCCCGTCTGTTCCTGTCCCGTCTGTTGGTGGGACACTAACATTGTTTTTGGTGGGACACTAGCTTTGTTCTTGGTGGGACACTGACTTTGTTTTTGGCTAGACTTTGTTTTTGTTCTTGGTGGGACACTAACTTTGTTTTTGGTGGGACACTAACTTTGTTCTTGGTGGGACACTAACATTAACTTTGTTCTTGGTGGGACACTAACTTTGTTCTTGGTGGGACACTAACTTTGTTCTTGGTGGGACACTGACTTTGTTCTTGGTGGGACACTAACATTAACTTTGTTCTTGGTGGGACACTAACTTTGTTCTTGGTGGGACAATAACAATAACTTTGCTCTTGGTGGGACACTAACTTTGTTCTTGGTGGGACACTAACAATAACTTTGTTCTTGCTGGGGCACTTTGTTCTTGGTGGAACACTGACTTTGTTCTTGGTGGGACACTAACATTAACTTTGTTCTTGGTGGGACACTAACTTTGTTCTTGGTGGGACACTAACAATAACTTTGCTCTTGGTGGGACACTAACTTTGTTCTTGGTGGGACACTAACAATAACTTTGTTCTTGGTGGGACACTAACTTTGTTCTTGGTGGGACACTAACTTTGTTCTTGGTGGGACACTAACAATAACTTTGTTCTTGCTGGGGCACTTTGTTCTTGGTGGGACACTAACTTTGTTTTTGGTGGGACACTAACTTTGTTCTTGGTGGGACACTAACTTTGTTCTTGGTGGGACATTAACTTTGTTCTTGGTGGGACACTAACTTTGTTCTTGGTGGGACACTAACATTAACTTTGTTCTTGGTGGGACACTAACTTTGTTCTTGGTGGAACACTAACTTTGCTCTTGGTGGGACACTAACATTAACTTTGTTCTTGGTGGGACACTAACATTAACTTTGTTCTTGGTGGGACACTTAACTTTGTTCTTGGTGGGACACTAACTTTGTTCTTGGTGGGACACTAACTTTGTTCTTGGTGGGACACTAACTTTGTTCTTGGTGGGACACTAACTTTGTTCTTGGTGGGACACTAACTTTGTTCTTGGTGGGACACTAACTTTGTTCTTGGTGGGACACTAACTTTGTTCTTAGTGGAACACTAACTTTGTTCCTGGTGGGACACTAACTTTGTTCTTGGTGGGACACTAACAATAACTTTGCTCTTGGTGGGACACTAACTTTGTTCTTGGTGGGACACTAACATTAACTTTGTTCTTGGTGGGACACTAACTTTGTTCTTGGTGGGACAATAACAATAACTTTGCTCTTGGTGGGACACTAACTTTGTTCTTGGTGGGACACTAACTTTGTTCTTGGTGGGACAATAACAATAACTTTGCTCTTGGTGGGACACTAACTTTGTTCTTGGTGGGACAATAACAATAACTTTGCTCTTGGTGGGACACTAACTTTGTTCTTGGTGGGACACTAACTTTGTTCTTGGTGGGACACTAACTTTGTTCTTGGTGGGACAATAACAATAACTTTGCTCTTGGTGGGACACTAACTTTGTTCTTGGTGGGACACTAACTTTGTTCTTGGTGGGACAATAACAATAACTTTGCTCTTGGTGGGACACTAACTTTGTTCTTGGTGGGACACTAACTTTGCTCTTGGTGGGACAATAACAATAACTTTGTTCTTGGTGGGACACTAACAATAACTTTGTTCTTGCTGGGGCACTTTGTTTTTGGTGGGACACTAACTTTGTTTTTGGTGGGACACTAACTTTGTTCTTGGTGGGACACTAACTTTGTTCTTGGTGGGACACTAACAATAACTTTGTTCTTGCTGGGGCACTTTGTTCTTGGTGGGACACTAACTTTGTTCTTGGTGGGACAGTAACTTTGTTCTTGGTGGGACACTAACTTTGTTCTTGGTGGGACACTAACTTTGTTCTTGGTGGGACACTAACATTAACTTTGTTCTTGGTGGGACACTAACTTTGTTCTTGGTGGGACACTAACTTTGTTCTTGGTGGAACACTAACTTTGTTCTTGGTGGGACACTAACATTAACTTTGTTCTTGGTGGGACACTAACATTAACTTTGTTCTTGGTGGGACACTAACTTTGTTCTTGGTGGGACACTAACTTTGTTCTTGGTGGGACAATAACAATAACTTTGCTCTTGGTGGGACACTAACTTTGTTCTTGGTGGGACACTAACAATAACTTTGTTCTTGCTGGGGCACTTTGTTCTTGGTGGGACACTAACTTTGTTTTTGGTGGGACACTAACTTTGTTCTTGGTGGGACACTAACATTAACTTTGTTCTTGGTGGGACACTAACTTTGTTCTTGGTGGAACACTAACTTTGTTCTTGGTGGGACAATAACAATAACTTTGCTCTTGGTGGGACACTAACTTTGTTCTTGGTGGGACAATAACAATAACTTTGCTCTTGGTGGGACACTAACTTTGTTCTTGGTGGGACACTAACAATAACTTTGTTCTTGCTGGGGCACTTTGTTCTTGGTGGGACAGTAACTTTGTTCTTGGTGGGACACTAACTTTGTTCTTGGTGGGACACTAACTTTGTTCTTGGTGGGACACTAACTTTGTTCTTGGTGGGACACTAACTTTGTTCTTGGTGGGACACTAACTTTGTTCTTGGTGGGACACTAACTTTGTTCTTGGTGGGACTCTAACTTTGTTCTTGGTGGGACTCTAACTTTGTTCTTGGTGGGACACTGACTATGTTCTTAGTGGGACACTTACTTTGTTCTTGGTGGGACTCTAACTTTGTTCTTGGTGGGACTCTAACTTTGTTCTTGGTGGGACACTAACTTTGTTCTTGGTGGGACACTGACTATGTTCTTAGTGGGACACTTACTTTGTTCTTGGTGGGACTCTAACTTTGTTCTTGGTGGGACTCTAACTTTGTTCTTGGTGGGACACTAACTGTAATTAAGTTTATAGTTTATGGTGCAGGTGTAGTAAAGGACAGCTTTACAGCCTATAAATCACCTCTTCTTATTAATATAGGAGAACAGGCGAGGTTGACTGCAGGGTAATGCTGAGAGATTTGCTCGGTTAAATCTGTTCAGGTAGAGAATACCTGTGATAGTAAGAATGTGATGCTTACTATGTACTATAGCTGCACTCTTGTGCTATTTTCTACCCAGCACCAGAGACACTTCTCATCCTGTGTGCGGTAGCCTTTAGCCGGTCTCAGCAGTCATTCTAAGGGTCCTTCTTTGAAGATTTTGACAGTAACAATAATGTGAACCTTTGAAATAAAAAATTTTTACATTTCGCAGTTTTATTGTTGATCTCAGATTATTCATAACATATTGGTCATGAACGCTGATTGGAGGGGCCCCCTGTGAATGCTTGCTTAGGGCCCCAACAGACTCTAATTATGCCCCTGAGAGGAGGCTGAAGGCTTATGCTAAGGTTGTGATTTCTTGGGTTAGTTGGTTGGAGAGCAGCGTAGCAATTTCTAAACAGAGTTCTACTGAAGAACTTGCATTAATCTGAGCTGGACCAATCAGAGCCCAGTTTCACACAAGTATCTTTCTACTACATTACACCATCTTGTCTCAAACTGGTACCTGGTACCGTTTTTGGGATATCACCTCGGTCAAGGTTCCAGGTGAGCTGAGCTTAAGAAGCTGTAATAACATTGCATGCTTCTGATGGGTTGGAGAGAATTATCGCTATCACCCTAAACACATATGCTAACGCTATATCAGAATCAACTTTATTGTTGCGTTTATTGTAGCGTTATATGCTAACGCTATATGCCAGGTTAGCATACTTCTAGCATTGTGTCACTGCCTAAACTCGACCTTAATGTTTCCCAAACTTCCCCTTTTTTTTTTACCTGTCTGTTGTTTGATGCCACCAGCCTTGGAAGAAAATGTTGCTCCTTCATGTAACAGCACTTTCATGCTGTGTCACAGTGTCGACCAGCTACACTGGGGGTTACATCATTTGCTGTGGTGAATAAAGTAGAGTCCAGTCAAGTCGTGCCATGCAGGGAAAATACTGTTATTGTTAAGATCATCTTTATAGAGACAGTGTTCAGCGTGGTGCTCAATTGAGAATAATCTTGGCGCTCAGATGCTTTTGGGAAACCCAGCTCTGTGTAGTAAAGAATTTGAACATATTAACATAAAAACACAAGGCATGTATTCTGGCCCTCATTTGTTCCTGTTGTAGCGAAAAAAGAGTTTGTATTGAAACAGCACAGGATCATAACAATGAGATTTAGAATTTTGCATATGGTTACACCGGACAAAAATTAGTTTGACTCAAACTTACCTAATAGTAATAGCTCCACTCGCCCCAGTAACAGCTGTGATCTGATTTGGCATGTACTGGACGCATCAGTGTTCATCCACTGTTGCATCATGGTGGATGCCTTCCCTGGCTTATTTTTGACGGGAATTACAGGGGTTGGACAATGAAACTGAAACACCTGGTTTTAGACCACAATCATTTATTAGTATGGGGTAGGGCCTCCTTTTGCGGCCAATACAGCGTCAGTTCGTCTTGGGAATGACATATACTGCGTCCTGCACAGTGGTCAGAGGGATTTTAAGCCATTCTTCTTGCAGGATAGTGGCCAGGTCACTACGTGATGCTGGTGGAGGTTCGTCCTTCTTGGTGGTATGCTGACATTACCCTGGATACCGTGGCTCTTGATACATCACAAAGACTTGCTGTCTTGGTCACAGATGCGCCAGCAAGACGTGCACCAACACTTTGTCCTCTTTTGAACTCTGGTATGTCACCCATAATGTTGTGTGCATTGCAGTATTTTGAGCAGAACTGTGCTCTTACCTGCTAACTGAACCTTCACACTCTGCTCTTACTGGTGCAATGTGCAGTTAATGAAGACTGGCCACCAGGCTGGTCCAATTTAGCCATGAGACCTCCCACACTAAAATGACAGGGGTTTCAGTTTCATTGTCCAACCCCTGTACCTGTAGACTGGGATTTAAACCACTTCTGGTAGACCCGAATGACCACACACTTCCATACACCTGCAGATTCAGGTACATCCTTCACACTATAGTCTTGGCTCACCCTAATGCCCAACCACTCCTTTTAACCCATCGTTAACACCTGCTTAGGTTTTGCACACATGGAATGAGACGTTCACTGCATCTACGTATCCTGTCACTCACACCCGCAGGTAGTTATAGCCGCGTTATCCTTCTGCAGCACCATCCGCAGTAGCCTGAACTTAAACTACCACCTTAAACACACAGGTTGAGTATTATTTGTCCAGGGAGCTTATATGCCTAGCTATACCTCTGGGCAATGATAGGTTGTGCTACAACATGGATACAGTCATCATGTATTAAGTTAAGATCAGGGTTGAGTCACAGTATCGAATTGTGAACCCAGAATTGTGAGTTAAATCAAGTTGTGTGATGGGCTTCAGCAACATGTGACTTCGGGCAGGCCACGGTAATCAGCTTGCAGGTTTAGGGCTTCACAGAACAGGATGGTAGTCTGTGCCTACTAAACACTGGAACAGATTGAATGCATATGGATTTGATACTTCATGGCCATCTGGCACTTGACTAAAACAAACACAAATGTGCAGAAACGTGTCCAGGAAATGTGACTGCTATGGTTCACGCTTCTCCGCTCTGCACAGCTAAGGAGCAGGGAGGCGAAGTTACGTGCCATTTCATTTGGAAACATCCTTCAGGAGCACTTGAGCCTTTAATGGTGAAAAGGAAAGCATGGTTAAATTCCAATTAGATCCTGCGATGTTTATGTGACGTTAAGTGCTCGCGTGAGGAAGATGTAGAGCTTTTTAAACGATTGTTGCCAAGCGGCAGCTCTGCCAGTTTCTGTGGCAATAGGAGAGATGTAATGGTCCTCATTTGGCTGCAAGAAGGAGCTAAAATGAGCTCTTTGGTGAATACTGTTCCAGGCCGCTCAGCCTGTGGGGTAATAACGAGCGGGGCTGTTGATTTGTAGAGTTTGCTGTTTGCGGCCTTGGAAGTAAACTCTTGGCATGGTTTGTGGGAGCGGAGACCCCCTGTTGAACTGTACGGCTGGGGTTCTTGACCTGAAAGCCTTTTTAAATGGTTAACTCCTTATGGATTTGTTGTTATGGTTATGTGTTTTCAATTCTGACTCATGCTGTTGTGTTAGTAGCATGCACTACATGCTCGCAGACTGAAACGACGACTGCACTTAACACCAGGTCAGCGTCACCAAAGACAATGGTGCCATGCCAGACTCTCATGGAGTGACTCAGAATGGCCGAGAGTCATCTTCAGTGACGAGTCCTGCTTTTGTTTTGGTGGAGGTGACCAATGAACCCATGTGTGGGGGTCAGTGCCAAGATGAATGGTTTGTTGTCATGCGTCACATGTCCAAAAGGCCTGGTGTTACTCCACCTCCACCCCTACCACACCATCTGCAGGAACAGCATAAGCACATTTAGGCTGCCTGGGATGGATTGTCACAGGACACCATTAGGAATCTCTACAACTCTCTACATGCCGAGAAGTCTGGCCCGACGCCACTACCTCTGTATGTGTAGCTCAATAAATATTGTTCACATCAGTCTAAATTTATCATGTATTGGTCCTGGTTTTTATCTTCCTTCCCAATAGCACTGCAATCCCACACCCCCTTCTGGGTGCAACTATTCTTTTGATGATGGGTGTAGATTGGTATTTCACATTTGTCATTTTATTAGGAATTCATGGAGCACTGCATAGCTTATAATTGAAGTGTTCTGAGGTGGAATACAAATGGCAGTGATTCAGCAGTAGTCAAGGTCAGTAGTGATTGGCTCTGACATGCTGTGTAGCTGTGTGTTATAATGTGGCCTCCGACGACGTTTTCTGTCATGAAGGATTTCTGTACTTGACAAACTCGTCTCAAACCCCTTCATATCTGACAGTTTAGCCACACGATGGTGGACTCTGTCCTCTTGGGGCTGAAATGAGAGCTGTTAAATGTCCTCCTGCTTCCCAAATTGCGTCATCTGAAGTCATGCTACTGTAAGTGTCTGAAGTGTCTTGGTGTTAAACATTGTATCCTGGTTTCCTCCTCTGAGGTAAGCATGTCTTAGGGCTGAGTGATGCCAGTGTACTGTGATTAACATCATGCAAAATCTTGGGTGCTAATAAAAAGATTCATAATCAGAAAAGCCATTAGGTGACACGTTTACTACCTTCATGAACCCGCATGCACTTTTGTGAGGAAGTAAACCTTAAGCCCAGTACTAGCTTCAAAACCCTCATCCCTTCCTGAGTCACTGACAGGATCTGACCAAAAAGATGATGGTATTAAAGACCCTCTGTCCTCTGCTTTCCGCTACCACTCACTGTCATGTAAACAGTACCAGCGACCTAAGCAGAGTTGCCAGATTGGGTGTAATCACTGGATATGCATTTAAAAGCGATTTGCTTTATTATTACTGAAAAAGTCATTAAATCAGCTGGATTTCTGTATAATAAAATGGTCTGCTCGTTGTCTAAGTCACAGTTATAGACAAACACAATCTAACTAAACCACTAACACATAAACAGTGTTAATTAAAGTGTTTTTTATTGAACACAGTGAGCAACATCTACAGCGTAGGCTAGACAAAGTAAGTGCACCTCTGTGTAAATGAGCTAATTGGACTAAGGTGCTTCAGTTAAGGAGATGAGATTGGACGTGTACGTTTCACAGGTGCTTTGCTCATTAAATAAAGGCAGCACACAAAATGTAGTTACTGACAAATCTGTTCCTCCCAAGGGGGTTACGGGAAATTCGATGCAAAGTACATTCAGAGGACCTCAGAATCTGGAGAAAGCTACAAAGCCCTAGAGGCCTTGATGTCCTTCAAACCACGGTTAGACAAATTAACTACAAATGGAGAAAATTCTGGACTGCTGCTGATTTCCCTAGGACTGGACTGCTGACATCACCCCAGGAGCCAAACAGGCAATCATGAATGGTTGAGAAGGTGAGAGGTGAGGAACAACCCAATGGTAATAGCAAAACACCTGCAGAACACTCTACAAACGGTAAAATACTTTGTTCATGTTTCCATTACCAGAAAAACACTGAATGAGACTAGTGTTCATGGAAGGACAGCACAAAAGATGATGATGCTGTTTTTTTTTTAAGGATAAATCCACAACCTTATGACTGGATCAAAACTTCCAACACCAAAACCTCATCCCATCTGTGAAGCATGGTGGAGGGAGCATCATGGTTTAGGGGTGCGCTGCTGTCTCTGGGCCTGGACGGCTTTCGATAACTGAGGAAGCTGTAGTATCAAATATCATACAGCAAGATGTAAGGGCAGCAGCTCATGACCTCAGTTCATGACAGGTAAATCAACTACAGTATAGTTGGAAAAGAAGGTTTGTATTTTGGAATGGCCAGATCAGTATCCTGGAATGGTTCTAAGACCTAGGGCTGCCCTCTAGAAGTCGATGAATCAAATCGTCAGTCGGAGACCCTTTAAGTTGACTGAGACCCTTCAGGTCAACTGACAACAATGACCTTTTTTTTTTCTTCCGTAAAACAGACTAAAGCTTACAAAAATGCACAAGAACTTTAAGAATGTAAAAAGACATGTTAACAATTATTAAAGGGGAATAATAAATATATATTTAAGTTCTAGCTGGGCTGTGACGTATGCGTGCTAAAAAATTAAATCCACGTGACGACGTGCACTGGCTGTTCACTGTAGAAGGAAGCTAAGGCTGAGAAACACGGGTGGAGGGATGTCTCAGAGAAAGTCTCGATGAGGTTTTGAAGAGAATCTGAACAAATGAAACCGAATTCTGCTCGTCGTTCAGTCAGACATCCAACACTGTTTCAAACGAGGCAGCTGACTTTCGGTTTAGACATAACGGCTGTTTGCGGTGAAGGAAAAACGGACCGAAGGCGTTTGTTTTATTATAACTTGTTTTATAATAATTGTTTATAATTACATTATTTTAGAACCTAAATTACAGATATTTATATTTATTCGTCTACAGCTTAGATTATCTTTATTTAAAGATAAATACAGTCACTTAATACGCCTGCCGATAAACGAGAGATAATTATTTCAGCGCGGGTAATATAAATGGTTTCAGGTTTACCATTCTTCTTTTCATCTAAAAATAATTTAAATATGGACTAATCTGGTTTTATTTAGCAGTTCATTATTTATGAGAGATGAAAGAAGCTGTTAGAAGTGAAATTAAAAGACTATAAGCTATAAGTTCTAATGTTTAGCATAAATACCCGCTGCTGCCCGGCGCTGTACTCTGTAACTAAAGGCTCCAGTTCAGATCGATCATCATACGCCACGTCTCTTTTAGTTCAGAAGTATGATCCTGTGACTCTACTGACTTTCTAAATGAGGAGGACCAGATCTGAACCGTATGCAGACTGATTTACTGATTACTAGATAATGTACATGGAGAAAAAACATGAACGAATAGTCGAATCGTCGGCCAGGATGGACAAATCCGATTCAACTGACAAAATTCTGAGTCGGGTACAGCCCTACTAAGACCATCCTCATTGTTGTGTAAATCTTATTTACAGCTGCAGGAAATGTTGGAGGAGATGCTGCTAAAGTGGATCTGCCAGTTATTAAATGTCCTGCACTGTGGATGTTACGCAGTGAGCTCAATAAAAGACATTATAGGTGCAACTGTTTGTGTTATTAGTTAGACTGTGCCACATTTAATTGATAATTAATGCAGAAATCCAGCCAAAAAGGGTTTAAATAAACATAAATAGTAGAAATCATTAGGTTTTTGTACAGAATATTGAGATTTTGAATGTGATCTTCAGTAGAAGATTTGAATAGGATTGTTTTCAGCTTCAGCTTTAATCAGTAGACTTGCTCTGATATCATGATATGTTTATAAAAAAAAATCTTGCCAATAAATTTCATCAGTAATGATCAGCAATAATGTGCATGTATTATTGAGCTTATGGGATTACAAACTGGTGAGAAACTCCACATCTAAACTCGGGGTTATGAATTTCAAATCCAAGAAACGGTAGCATCGTTACGCTCGCAGAACAAAGAGTAATCGGATTAGCCGGTTCTGAAAAATTAGTCAGAACTAATAGGATTGCATTCAACCTGCCGAAAGAGAACCACAGCAGTAGCGCACGACTGACAGTATGTGGGCAAAGGCAGTGGCATCACAGCATGACCTCTGTTAGACACAGACTTGCACGCTGCTCCTACATCAGTGTATTTTCGTGTACGGGATTTAAAGTTTCTGCTCAGATCCCCGTTTACGGATTTTCCTACAGTGTGTTCACACAGTGGCTGTGCAAATAGAACAGCTCTTCTGCTGGCAGCTGGGAGAGCAAACCCACATGCATACTAATCACATTTCCTCAGAAGCATGTTTATAGAGTCTCTTAAGTACATGTTTTATAGCTTAACAACAGAATGACAACAGCGCTGGGCTAATATCAAATCACAAAGGTGGCATGTGTGCCTTAACAGGGTGTTATGCTAAGCTGCTTGCTGGGGAACGTCGGTTCTCCTGATCTGGAATAAAGCAGAGCACACAGAAAAACTATATGGAAGCAAAATAAATATCAGATTTTTTAAATTCCTTTTTTTTATTCTGCCTACCAGTCAAAGAAGGTCAGTCTGACATTAGGAGCTATCATTCCTAGTATTATTGGAAGTGAAACCTATGTACAGGGGTTGGACAATGAAACTGAAACACCTGGTTTTAGACCACAATCATTTATTAGTATGGTGTAGGGCCTCCTTTTGCGGCCAATACAGCATCAGTTGGTCTTGGGAATGACATATACTGCGTCCTGCACAGTGGTCAGAGGGAGTTTAAGCCATTCTTCTTGCAGGAAAGTGGCCAGGTCACTACGTGATGCTGGTGGAGGTTCGTCCTTCTTGGTGGTATGCTGACATTACCCTGGATACCGTGGCTCTTGATACATCACCAAGACTTGCTGTCTTGGTCACAGATGCGCCAGCAAGACGTGCACCAACAGTTTGTCCTCTTTTGAACTCTGGTATGTCACCCATAATGTTGTGTTCATTGCAATATCTTGAGCAGAACTGTGCTCTTACCTGCTAACTGAACCTTCACACTCTGCTCTTACTGGTGCAATGTGCAATTAATGAAGATTGGCCACCAGGCTGGTCCAATTTAGCCATGAGACCTCCCACACTAACATGACAGGTGTTTCAGTTTCATTGTCCAACCCCTGTGGATACCTATGTATGACAGTGTAGATACATGTAACATCATTATGGTAATTAGGACACATTTGATTGATTTTCCTAAAGTTGGGAGAATAGTTGGGAAGTTTAATCTAGTTGGGATGTTCTGTAATACTGCTGTTCTGTCTGGAAGTCATGGAAGCAACATAAGAACTGTTGTCACGTAGGAGCCTCTGTCCTACTTCTGTCCTTCCTGAAGTGGACATGGAGATGAGCCCCTGTTAGGGTAAGTAGTCTGCATTACGTGGCATGTTAGGTGATTGAGTTGATCCTGGATAGATAGAGAGTGTCATGTAAATGCAGTGGTGTGAAGGTGAATGAAGCGGTGTACAGAGCCAGTTCCCTCACAGTTCATTTTATATATGCAGGCACCGTGCTCACATGCTTTTGGGTTTAGTGCACTGGAACCAGCTATGAAGTACTGAAGTCAGGAGAGGATGGCTCACCCTCACAGAAGTCTTCAGATTAAAAGGTCATTTTTCAGCTTTTTTGAGTTATTATTTTCATGTTCTACACGTACGCACTTCTATTCTGGGCTTTCTGATTCTTTCCAAATCAAGCTGAGTCATCTGGAGAAAGTTCCTGCGCTGTTTCATATCGGGATTTATATCACAGAACAATACAGAGCTATGTGTTTTTTAAAGTCTATAATTACCTGTAACTGCAAATGATGTTTTCATTAGCCTAGAATAAGCCCTTCAGATCCACATTGGAGCAGGTCGTTGTTTTTTTCTTAATCTGTTCTGATTCTCTCGTTCTAGTTTAAATGGTGCAGCGTTTACATCCTGGTACTGAGGTTCAGCTTCTTTAGCCAGCTTCTTTTCTGTTCCACCTTAAATGGTACAGCAGTTATCGTACCTACACAGGCGAAGGTACCTGCAGCAAAGAAGAAGAATTAGGATAGTTTAGATGACCTTAATCAGCTTACTGGGGGGGAAGTAGTGAGATTAAGATGAGTCTGTACAACATTAATATTAGGAACACACTAGGATGTCTGAAACACTGAGTTACTATGCTGCACTATAATGATACAAAGTTGGACCACTCAGTGGGTGGAATAAATTACGAGAAGTGTTTCTGTATTAAGAGAAGTTTGAGGCCTGAAATTTTGGGAAATGGAGGATCGCACTTATTATTGAGCACATATAAAACACGCTAAGCAAAGGAAGGTGAATTCTCTGTGGCCAAGAAGGGAAAACATGAAGAAGCAAAAGACAGGGTAGTGTATCTCTAGGTAAGGGGTGGGGGTTCAGTAGGTTGCAATAGGCTACATGCACACAGGGGTGGTGACGTATTTACGCTAAAATCTCAGCCAGCTCAGCCACTTCCGCTATCCACACTGTTGTGTTGAGTTTAGGGAAATCGCGATAATGTCTCAAGCAAAGAAGTTTAAGTTACAGCAAACTGACAGCGCTACAGCTGAACATTGCTGTGTGCCTTTATGTCAGGCCTCCAGTGTATACAACAAAGTACTTAGTTTTCATACGTCTCCCTCCGATGCGGAAAACCGGCATAAATGGAATGTTGCTATCCGGATGGAGTACTTCACAGTTACTTCGCATACCCGCGTGTGCAGCCGGCATTTCAAGAAAGAGGATGCGTGAACCAGAGTCCACGTCAGGACGGCGACTGTTAAAGAAGGGAGCGGTGCCGATGTTGTTGGAACAACATGGAAACATTCATTTCTGTTTATGAACTTTTTTATACAGGAGAATACATGAAAAGCAGATTTGACGATGAGCGAGTGAGTAAGATTGAAAATACATGAGTAGAGTGAGAAGGTCTGAAAAACAAATATGGACCATATTACTACAGTTCATCGGCATGAAATGATAACATTTAAAATTGAAGCCAAATGAGATTGTTTATCTCACGTTACTCATTGAAAATTCACACAGAACATGTGTGAAAGTGACAAAACACAGAAGTCAATCTAGTTTCTGTGAATCCATGTACTTATGCACAGATTTTACGCTAACATTACTGATGGAATATAGTACCAGTTATGTACTTAACAGTAGCCTTTAGCAGTATTAGACTTAAAGCTTTGATATAATTCACAGAAACTTGATTTGACAAACAGGAACCTGTCTCATGAACCAGCCCGCACTGAACCTGCAGGATAACTTTCCCTTATGCTCAAACTATGAGGTTTTTGACTTCTCCTCATTGATCTAAAGCACTCGGCCCTATTCGCAACCTCTCCTGTCCTTGAGTCCTTGTTTGAAACTGAGATCGGCAATGACGTTAGGAACTTTTTAATACGCAGACACATTACGTTAGAAGTATCACTACGTTAGCAATGGGTAGTAAACAAACAGTTTAGCCAAGGGCTAACATTACAAGACCGGAGCTTACCTTCATAATTATGGACGTAGCTTGAAATGTAGAGTTTGAAGCCCTTCTCTTTCATTGTTGCTGACGTCTGACTCGATGTCTGAATAATACGAGTGACGCTGTTGACCGTAATCCTGGGCAAATCCTGAAGCGAGCGAGTGAAAAATGCCATAGCTGCGCTGTTTACTAGCAAGACAGGAAGTGATGAAGCTGGCTGACTCGGAATGCGGAAGAGAGTGTGCATATAGGCTATACCCAAGGAAAGAGTACCCAACTTCACGGGTCAGTGTTTACAGAGTGCTCCTTTAAGAAGAGAGTTGTTTTGCAAGCCCTATCCCGATTCGTGCATTCTCATTGTGAGGATGTCTCTCGTGAGAGAGTGAATTAGCTAGTGATGGTCACCCCCTAAAACCCCCACCATCTCAGCCCCCTAGCTCTTTCACACTGTCACCCTAATAAGATGAATAGCACTTCATAGTCATACTGAATCATACATTATCGGCTCCTTTAAATAGTTTCTCTCGTATTAGTTACAACATTGTAAAAGCAGTCCAGCACTCATCTGGGCTAAAAGGCTGCAGACTGCCGTAGGGATATTTGAAAACACAGACTGCCGTGGGCTATTTGATTATCCTAATATGCTTTTGTATCCCGTTACCTCATTAGTCCATAATACACAAGTGAATGAAGTTAGAGTGAACTGCTAGTGCATGGGAGCAGCTGCAGTGGAGCGCTCCGTGCTTTCCACTCCATTACATGCCGTTCTGTTCTGCTAGAACTTAATGAGGTCTATTTCTCTACCTTATAAGTCCCATGAACAGTTTTTATGTAACCCAGATTATAACCAGAAAGAAATATCCATCCATGACCATCTGCTGTTATGCTAAAGCGCTGCATAAATTAGCATTAATTGGCTGGTCTCAGTATGGAACGGAGTGGCGTGTTTGTGTGCATCGTCTGGAAGAGAGGTTTCTATTTGCAGCTTGGGTGTTTAAATAGGGCCGGTAATTTAACCGTAATGTATGGAGTGTTTTTAATGAGTTGTACCTCGTTTATTTTACAGATGCATTCGTTCTCACATCCAGTCTTCTCTGGTCTTCAGCATCTCCCAGTTTCATTATAGTGGTATTATGTTTCACAGCTTTTCACTTTGGACATGGGCACACATCCGTTTAAACAGCCCTAATTGACGAACCTAATAAGAGTTCTTTGCCACTGTATGAGGGGCTGAGATGACGTGCTGTATGAGATGACATGATAAACTAAAAAATCGCTTCTGAGTGAATCGGATGCATCAGCAGAACATCTAGAGCACCAAACAGTGTCACTCACCGGTAGGTAAACCAGTTAAAGAGAGACCATGACCAACACAATCCCCTGGTGTATTTCAACTGCGTCACCTGCACGGTAACGAATCTGAACGGTTGCCATCCAAATACTATCATCTTCTTTTATTCATTTATGTGTGTTATATTTACCAACGGGTAGCTGAGCACAGCAGCAAATAACAAGCACATGCATAAACAGAGCAATGCCAGGTCCAGAGACAAGCAGGGGTCAGAGCCAGGGATCAAACAAGCCAGCATCCGAATCCGGGGAATTCCAAGAGAATGGTCAGAACACAGAAGGATGGTCAGAACCAGGGAGAATAGAGCAGACAAAGCCAAAGGGACAATCGAGAGCGAAAGCCAGAGATGAAGGGAAGTCAGAACCGGGAACATAGATAGGTAAGTCTAGATAGGTAAGTCACAGGGACAACGCTCGGAATGGCAAACAGTGTTTGGCAAAACTTTGCTACGTGTGTGTGAGAGTGGTTTAATACAGGTGTGTGTAAATGATGACAGGTGACGCTAATCAAAACTCGGGCGACCTAGACCATGACTGATTGGATGGCTAGGGACATGTGGGTGTGATGTCATCAGGTAGTGCACTCTGGGGAATGGAGTCCGGGAGATCGGTGGTGTCACGGAGACCCAGAGGCGTGACATATTTTTCTCCTGCTCCTTTTTAAATGATTTATTTTTGCAGTTATTGTACTTTTAGGTTGATCTGTTCTACATTCTAGAAGGGCATTTCCACATTTTGCACCCGAATGCTTGAGTCTGTTCCCAGGACCAGTTCTTGGCTTGTTTGGGGGAGGGGCTCATTAGCGCTGGTTTGCGTTGGTCAGAATTCCGTCTGAATTTATTTCATGTGTATCCAGTAATTTTTTCTTATTATTTTCCTCCAACACTCAATAGGAGATGAGCAGGGCGTTTGGGATGCATGGTATTCCATCATGCAGGAGCTCCAGCAAACAAGGAGCCATTCTTGTAGGAAAAGACTAGCTGTGCAGGCAGCGCAGGCAGTCCATACACAAAGGTGAGCTTATCACAGTGACCTTGCTCCAGTGCTATGACCGCGGGTGTTATTAGGCAAATAGCGATGCATAACAGTGATTACACTGGAATATCATATTTCTAGGCTTGGAAAGGGAAGTAACACGATGAGTGGAAGCAGCCACGTTACAAAATGAACACACACAGCACGGGTAGCCGGACTGTTTCCACACCTGCACTGGACTGCACCAGAGCTAACTAGAAAACCTGAGCCCTGAAAACACCTTGAGATGCTTTAATTACTGACAGTCGGACAGCACTTTGCGCTGGTGAGGGTGGGCAGTTGAGCAGGTCTACTAATATCTATGATGCAAATGAACATAGGCACAGCTTTCCATTCAACATATAACACAGTATTAGAACAGTGTGTGTGGGGGCAGAAACGGTTTCAGGTCGTGACTCATTTAGACAAAATAGTGAGCATATTTTCTCATGGATTTGAGAAAATATACTAATTATCCCAACATAAATCATTATTCTGTTATTTCTATGTTTCTATTATTTTGGCATAACGCATCAAATGTTTGAGGAAATGTGTGGTTGTGTTGTCTTTCTGTTTTGAGGCATGCTTGTTTCCTGCTGGGAATGAGCTGAACTTGAGTTCTGGTTTGAGAACAATTAGAACCTGTATGAAACTGAGCTCACTCAGATTGCTGGGAAATGCATTAATCTGAGCAGAACCTTTCAGCTGTGCCGAGTGCAGTAAGTAATGTCTGTGACAGTTTTGCCATAGACCTTCTACAGAACCGAGTAAGGAGGTGCTTTAGTAAATCTGGGGTTCCACACTTGAGGAGTTTAACTGTGTGCATTTAAAGATTTAAAGCCTAAAGGAAACAGTATTATTATCTAGGCAGAAACTGGCCTCTGATAGTGCAAACTGTACTCAGATATTAGCAGTTAGAATCAACGCCACCAATTGTTCAGAATACCAATGCAATGCAATGATTAGAATGTCCAGGCTGTATCCTGACTTTTCACCCTTTGAGAGCTGGGATAGACTCCAGCACTCTCCGCAACCCAGTAGGATTTAGCAGGTTAGAAGAGTGAGTGAGTGAGTGAGGGTGAGTGGGTGAGTGAGTGAGTGAATGAGTTAGGGTAAGTGAGTGAGGGTGAGTGGGTGAGTGAGTGAGAGTGAGTAAGTGAGGGTGAGTGGGTGCGTGAGGGTGAGTGAGTGAGAGTGGGTGAGTGAGTGAGAGTGAGTGAGGGTGAGTGGGTGAGTGAGAGTGAGTGAGGGTGAGTGAGTGAGGGTGAGTGAGTGAGTGAGAGTGAGTGAGGGTGAGTGTGGGTGAGTGAAGGTGAGTGAGTGAGAGTGAGTGAGTGAGAGTGAGTGAGTAAGGGTGAGTGGGTGAGTGAGTGAGTAAGGGTGAGTGAGTGAGTGAGGGTGAGTGAGTGAGAGTGAGTGAGTAAGGGTGAGTGAGTGAGTGAGGGTGAGTGAGTGAGTGAGGGTGAGTGAGTGAGAGTGGGTGAGTGAGTGAGAGTGAGTGAGGTTGAGTGAGTGAGTAAGGGTGAGTGAGGGTGAGTGAGTGAGTGTGAGTGAGTGAGGGTGAGTGAGTGAGTGGAAGTAAGTGGGTGAGTGAGTGAGGGTGAGTGAGTGAGTGAGTGAGAGTGAGTGGTTTGATGTGAAATGCTTTGTTTCGTTACTGTGGTGGTGGAGGTGGTGGTGGTGGTGGTGGTGATGGAAGCTAGAGGTCTACAGCTCTATATATATCCAGTTCATTTACTATGCAGAACCAGCAGTGACCCCACACGAGTTTATGTGTAACGTTTGACTGTACCAGCAGTAGAAAGGGATTTCTGTCGGCACTGCGCCTCACAGCGCCCTGCTTGTACCCCTCCGCTGAGACTGTACTTCAAAAATGTGTCAGGCTAAAAACCTTACCCTAAAACTAGCATACGTCCGGCATCAGGCAGCGCATTCAGAACTAGGGCTACAGCAGGCTCAAGCCTTTAGAGCCATAGCGACTCTGGTGGTTCACCACCACTGTGATCCATTCTAGAGTTTGACATCAAACCACTCGGAATGACTTTGTTTACATCTCAGTGACTGACTTAGACTGAAACTTTGAAACTTGAATTATATGTCATGACAGGCCTTTAGTAAACAAGCGTGTACAATAAAATGCTTCTCTCGGCACATTTGCATCCATGTGAGCACAGTGATCATAGTTCTGGCTGTATTGCTCATCCTCACTTGCTTCCCACAGACCCTGGTTGTTGAACTGGTTCTCTTCAGGCTTCGTAGAACCTTGGTGCTATCTAGGGAACCAATCGGCATATGCACCAGCTTTTACTGGAACCAAGGAACGTAGAAGGATTTGTGATCAGTGTCAATAGAGGGCGCTGCACAGCGATAGTAAACAGTGGTAACAAGATGGCGGAGGGTGTTAAAGGGCTGTATGTATTATTCCAGATGTTTGTTTATATCCAGAAAGCAAGCACGGATCAACTACTGGTGACTGAAAGACGTAGGAGAGGTTCTTCAGCAGATCAGGGTGTTGCCGTTGTTGCCTTCTCATCACCTGACAGGCCCACGGATGTCGTCACACTTCATGCTGAAGGACCTACTTTTTTTTAAAGTATGAACTTTTCGGGTTCTGAACTTATTTATTGGTAGTGGGAATTCACCTTACAGTTCAAAATAGGTGCGTGTACCAGAATGGACAAGGTGAAGTGTTGGGGGTCCATTCTGGGGGTCCATAATAATGAATATTATATTTTTATAATATTTTCATATGCCCTTCAAACTCCTACACATTCGCAACACTCTGCTCCTCTGGACCGAGCGCAGGGAGAGGGTTCAACATGGTGAACATGCTGAGGACATGGGAAGAGAAGTGTGCTTAGAGGAACACAGGAAGGGAAAGGTGGACCACTGACACATTTACATACATGTCACATATAGCTCCTTTATTAAATCATGAGACTCCCCCTCACTCTCCCCCGCACACTCTCTCCTGCTTTATCCCTCCGCTGCTGGTTAGATCTAGGCCAGCATGACCCATTTTATTCCACACTTTTCCTCACTCCTTTCACTCATCTGTTTCTCGCTGCATACAAGAGCAAGCGTCTTCAACACGAAGATCAAAGAAGCGAGCTTCAGTAACATCCGACACCGCGAGCTTTTCTGTGTTCGGGTTCTCTTCACTAGACTCTAATTAGGAGTCAGCTCCGGTCTCAGACAGGTAGGAATACAGCTGTGAGTGTCAGTCAGCTCAACAGCAGATCAGGTTTTACTGTTCAACCTCATAAACCTTGAGGTTTCAGTTCCTCACTCCTGTAACTCTCAATGTCTGTGTGTCTGCAAAGTGATGGACAAGTGGCCTGTCCAGGGTGTTCCCAGCCTTCCGCCCAGTGAGCACTGGGATAGGCTTCAGCACTGTGACCTAGAAGGGTTTAGTGTTGACATCTTACCCCGCTCTTATATCAGAACAGTTATTCTTTTGTAAGAGACACAGGCAGCATATTCATAACCGTTTATTATAATAACGTTCTGTGAGCGAGCATTAAGAGGCATTAAACTCAAACGTCTGGTTTCTCTCATACCCCTGCAAGGTTCTGTAGAACAGAGCCCTTCACACCAGACCCCTCCGAAGCTAAATTCATAAAGTCATGATTATGCAGTAAGAATTCATTGTCATTTTATTGCATTTATTATTTAAACCTCTCTGCTTCTCAGGCTGTCTTTGGTATTTTGCCTTGAGGACTGTTATAAGACAGCTGAGCTCTGAGTTCTGATTGGCTGCCCATTCAGAAAGCAGTCTGGACTCCTTGTAACTTGGGCAGGGCTGAACTGCTGTAGGCTGAATAGGTGGATATGGGAAGAGGAGCTGTTTGTAATATCACAGATACAGTGAGTTTATCCTCCTGAGAGGAGGATATTGTTTTTCGCCAAAACAACTTCCTGTACAAAGACATTTAGTTTTTAAACTTGTTAGGTCCTATAATCACAAATAGCTAGGAGAAATTCATAATGCACACAAAGCAAGGCTGTTTTTGCAGCTTAGTTTTGAAATATGAACTGTTTGGACCGGGGGGTGTTTTCCATGATATGAGTCGTGTATCTTCTGCTTGTATATTGTTAAACTCGTTACTCTGTCTTTCACATTGGCCTGCCTTCCGTTGTGTGTGCTACTTTCTTATATCCCACTGTTAACTGCCGAGCCAGTTGGTGTTGGCTGTAAGTTGAAGTTACCCTGCCCCCTACTGCTAAGGGCAATTCTATGACAGCTCAGTAGCACAGTAGAAACTTAACAAAAGTATATATATTGTAGTTTCTTTTCTTGCTTGCCCAGAAGGATGGAGTCAGGAGACTGAAGGCTGGAGATGTTGGAGTAGTTTATTTCAAGGCGATTGCAGTTCACTCACATCGCATGTCCTAAGCCAGGCCAGTCCAGTACAATCTAAACTTGGCCCAACTCAGTCTGAAGACAGAGGCTTGTCACAGAGGATTTATACACCATGTCACCAAACCCTAAATCTAAGAAGAATGTGTCTGGTTTGCTTTTGACCTGTAACCTGTAGAGCCCTGATGGTAACATTCGCCCAGGGGCTCTAACCCCATCGTAAATGCATACAATTCAGTTTCTGTTCTAGGAATGCAGTTGTTGCCACATGGTTAACTTATACACACTTTATACATACTTACACATAATTACTGATATTCAACAATATACAGGGGTTGGACAATGAAACTGTCATTTTAGTGTGGGAGGTCTCATGGCTAAATTGGACCAGCCTGGGGGCCAATCTTCATTAATTGCACATTGCACCAGTAAGAGCAGAGTGTGAAGGTTCAGTTAGCAGGTAAGAGCACAGTTCTGCTCAAAATACTGCAATGCACACAACATTATGGGTGACATACCAGAGTTCAAAAGAGGACAGATTGTTGGTGCACGTCTTGCTGGCGCATCTGTGACCAAGACAGCAAGTCTTTGTGATGTATCAAGAGCCACGGTATCCAGGGTAATGTCAGCATACCACCAAGAAGGACGAACCTCCACCAGCATCACGTAGTGACCTGGCCACTATCCTGCAAGAAGAATGGCTTAAAATCCCTCTGACCACTGTGCAGGACGCAGTATATGTCATTCCCAGGACTGTGTACAGTACACAGTGAAACGAAATAACGTTCCTCCAGGACCAAGGTGCTACATAGAACAATAGACTACTCAATACAATACAACATAAAGTGCACGTGTGCCAGTGAGCAAGACAATATACTATAAATACACACGACCATTTACAAGACTGAATTTAACAGCAGTACTAAGGTTATCCAGTTGGTGGAACTATAGCAGTAGACAGTTTTTTTTTTTTATGAAAAAGGAGAAAGGTGGTGTGTGTGTGTGTGTGTATGTATGTGTGTGTGTGTGTGTGTGTGTGTGTGTGTGTGTGTGTGTGTGTGTGTGTGTGTGTATTGTTTGTTCAGACCAGACTCTGGTTGTTAAGGAATCTGATGGCTTGTGGAAAGAAGCTATTGCACAGTCTGGATGTGAGGGCCCGGATGCTTCTGTACCTTTTTCCAGACGGTAGGGGGGTGAAGAGTGTTTGTGAGGGGTGTGTATGGTCATCCACGATGCTGTTTGCTTTGCGGATGCAGTGTGTAGTGTAAATGTCCGTGATGGTGGGAAGAGAGACAACAATGATCTTCTCAGCAGTCAAATATTGGATGGACTGCGTATGTGTGCTAGAAGTTAGTTTGGACCGCGTTTATACCGTGGGCTGCTGCTCACATAGGATGGAGGAGAAGTCACAGCATCCGTGCTTCTCAGGAGAGAGTGTAAACACACACACACACACACACAAATGCACGCAGGTGCCCACACGCATGCCTTGGTTTTTAAAGCCATCTGTCACAGATGGTCCCACCAGCGATAGTGTATTCAACACAGAACACACACACAAGCACACACACATAGACTTCCTCGTGCAGGCAGTGATGATGGTGGCAGGTAAGGACACTGTACGACTGAAGGTTAATTGCTCTGCCTCCTCGCTGTCCGGCTGCGTATCCCGAGGCAAAGCCTCTGTGTCCCACGACAACCAGCTGCTGGTGCTTTGTAGTGACTTGCAATGCAGTATTCACACGGGACGAAGGGGCAGAAGCCTCACCAGCAAAGCAGGCCTCAGATTCCTCTCGCTCAGATGACTGTGGTAAATGATTAAACCTGGTTTGAGCTTTTGATTTGGCTCTGGTGCTATTTTTGGGTTTGCTTCTGTGCCTGCTACAGAGTTAGGAACGGACTAAAGATGTTTAAGAAGTCTTGCTGTATTTACTATAGCTCTGGAAGTGCTGAAGCTTCCAGGAGTGTCACTGATGATGTGTCCTGAAGCATTAACAGATGTGCTTAGAGAGATACTGCTCCCTTTGCTCGAATGTTATAGCATGGTATTTGTCAGTACGACAGGTGAAGGGTTTTATTGGCACGCTAGCTTGGTGTTGTTCGACTCAGCAATGAGTATTTTGTCTTTGTGCTTTGGCTCAGTGGGTCAGCCATGCCATATCTTTGCCAGATGTGGCCCACATCCACTTGCTGTCTGAGATGTAGCCTATTTCGTTTGCGCAATGGTGGAAAAGCCAATCCCAGTAAAACACTGTAAAAGAACAGTGTGGCATTCAGCCACATGTTTTACTTTCTTCGGTTTCAGCTTTGGCCAAAAATTCTCATTTTGGTTCTTCTCTATTAAAAATGTCGTCTGATTATTATTAGCAGCAGTATCTCTGTAGATGTGGTACCATCTTTTGTTATGACCCGTCCCGTGTGAGTTTTTACATGTCCTGTGGTTTGGATTGCGTGGTTGACCCTTTTCATCAGGTTGAAATCCAGAATCCTATTTTAGATCATCTACTGAGCTCTGCAGTGTTACAGGGCTGTGTCAGGGGCTCTCTCTGTGGTATGTAGGTAGAGTTAGCTAAGCGAGCTCTCAAATAGGTTATGACTTCAGCAGCTGAAGAGAAGCCCTGCTGTATTTAATTGGTGGGGTGACGGGAATCGACCAATCACATTTTGATTTATGATGGGTGAGGCCAACATCTTCAGGGAAAAAGACATAGTGAGAGAAGCTGGGTTAAAATATGGAACCCTCAGTGAAGAGAATAATTTAAAAAAAAGTTACTATGAAAACTTATGCATGCAACTAATGCATTACTTTGTATTACTTGGTCAATGCTTAATGCAAAGTGGTACCAAATCCACCAGGTACGTACCTCATCTTCATATGCATGTTAAATATTTGGGCAGTAAAACCAGACAAATGGCTATACAACAAAAAGACCCTTGGCTATAGCCTAATAGCCAGAGCCCGAACACTCCTCCTAGGCAGATCTAGTTCTAGAGAGACAGAGGTGACTACTATCAGCATATGCCATATGGCATATGTGAATGACAGTTTAAAATATGATGCTTCATATGTAGATGGCATGGCAGCTACTTTTAAATAGACTGTATGTCTAAACAAATCAGATTACCCGGTAGCACGGTTCACACCCCGTAACCCACCCCTGCTTATAGCCCCAGTTACCTTGTGTATGCTTTTGACACCTTCAGTAGCTTCTGATCAGGTTTTACACAGCAGTATTTTCAGCCAGTGGTAGAAGTGGTTGGTAGATAGCAGCAGCCCCCTCAAGGTCTTTCTGCTTGAAAGACTCAACAGGCAAAAGTGATGGAAATGATCTTTTACTTCTTCAATATGGTGTACAATTCGAAGGATAACAATACTCCAGAAATAAAGAGTCTTTGGGCTCAGATCCTGAAGCATTCAGACCCTCACAGATCCTGCTGTATATGGATGGCAGAGGCAGGAGCTTCCCTGGACAAAAGACCGGGACCAAACTGGTGGTGGGAAGGACAACGGAGGAGAAAGTTGAAACAACAGCATCTGAAAGCTGCATAACAGGAATGTAATTTAAATTCCTGAATTCCGTCCCCCGGAAAAGAGGGAGGTCTGATCTCACTGTACTAATCAGAAATACACTCATCGTCAAAGGAGTAGTTGTGATGATAACTTTGACTGATATGGGTAATATTGATTGTGCTACACATACAGAAGTAGTCTCTCAGTATGGAGTCAGGCCGCCATGTTTGCTAACTCAACATGCCAGACCCTCAGCATGGAGTTGTAGAGGCTATCTCTAATGATCCTAATGCTGTCCTGCCACAATCCATCCAATGCAACCTGAATATTCTCACACGGTTCTTGCAGATTGTGCAGTAGGGGTGGAGGTGACAGCAGGCCTTCTATAAATGTTAAAACAAACTATTTATCTTGGTACTGATCACGGGGCCTCCACACATGGATTCGCTCAGCTTGAATTCTCTCACACAGTTCAGCGCTTTTTACAACAGATGTCGTCACAAAGCAGCTTTACAAAGAATCTTTACAAAGAATCTGGTGTTCGAGCCCCCAGTGAGCAAGCCGAGGGCCACAGTGGCAGGGAAAAACTCCCTTAGTGAGGAAGGAAGTAACCTCAAGAGGAACCAGGATTCAAATGGGGTACCCATCCTCCTCGGGTCAACACCAGATACAAGACAGCACAAGAAAGCAGAGTGTAATGTCTGATTAGTTCAGGTCTTCTTCACGTGTGAGATGTGACTACAAAGCATTGGTCTTGGTGCTGAACACGGTGAAATGTTGGTTATCTCCACCAAGACCGAAGATGACCTGCTGGCGTTGTGAGTCACTCTGACAGTCACGACACCATTGCAGTCTTTGACGTGGTGTTAAGGGCAGTTGTCATACGGGTCTGTGTGCATGTAGTCCTCCGTCATGCAGCTGTCTGCCAAAGGTGCTGCCCTAACAGGATGACTCATGGAGGGCATCACTGTTCAATGAATGTCCACAGTCGTGGCTGTTGGATTGTTCAGGTACAGGGGTAGCCTAGCGTGAAACCAGTCAGGGGCATGTCTGATGATGAGTGTAACTAGGAAGCAAGGTGACTTATCAGTCAGTTTGCCCACTTTAGCTTTGTAGTATTTAGACACTTACAATTTCAGTTTTGTTCATGTGTGAGTGTCCTACTGTCTATGATTTGCATTAAACTGATAAATAATTGAACATTGTTTTTTAATACTGGCAGCGAATGAGTTATTACCGGCACTGGGCGCCGTTACTGCTGTAACTCAGTTACTCTCACATCTACACACACAGTTAAACTCTATGTGTGTGTGTGTGAGAGTGTGTGTGTGTGTGTGTGTGTGAGTGTGTATTAGTAATGATCCAAATGTCCCTTCTCAGAATCCCTTAATCCGCCCCTGTCTTTTGATAGCAGATAAATGACACTGATGCGACAGGGAGAGAGACAGAGAGTGAGCCGGGGTAAGAGACAGAGTGTCAGAGCCGTGATGTAATTGCCATTCAGTTTGAAGCCCTGTGGCTTTATAGGGGAGGCAGGCATTAACACCGTCATACATCACCACCGCAGCCCTCTTCGTCATTCGCTATCAGCTTCTGGCATCCATCTGGTGCTGCTTCATTACTGCTCGGCTTTGCTTATGAGTGAGCCAGGCCTGAATGGGATATAATGGAAAATTAGCAGGAATGCTATTTAAATGCCAAGTGTCTGATTCAGTTAGGGAAAGTAATTGGTTTTAGCTCTGCACACACTTAATAACATTTGTGCCAGAGTCGGCCAGTGAGTTCGTTGTTGTTGGTCATGTGGTGCAGCATGTGTTTAGGCGTTTCAGAACCTTTGTTATTAGCCATAAAATGCAGCTGTTTCAGTGTTTTAGGGCTCCGCATTAACACTTGTGGAATATATCTGTAGGGGCTTCGTCTTCACAACCAGCAGCAAACTGGATTTTGGGCTTTGTTGGTGGGAAGGCAAGGCTTTGTTTTATTCAGGGGTGTAGCCTGGGCCTACCCAGACCTATCACAGGCATACCCAGCCGAATTGTGAAAGGATATGTATTAAGCCACTTGATGTGTTTTCTGTGAGTGCTGGTCCTGTATTTTAGATGGTCAAATTAGTATGTGTCTTCTTTTCTCAGCCCTCCATCACAGCATAGCATCCACTGCTATCCGCCGTTGCCTCAAGGCTTCCGTATTGGTGTGCCAGTATTTGAATTTGGAGCTCCGGTTGTGGTTAAAAGATGTACACTCATCACCAAAAGGGTAGTTGCACAAATTGTTGCACCCAGAAGGGATCGGCCGACAGGAGCGAAACTTGGAGGCTAGGTTTGACTATGAGACATGCAAATGATTCAAGTTTCACACTCAACTACGAATGTGGCGTAAGCAAGGATGGGCTACGATTATGGACATTCAGCCATGAGAATATTCATGCTGCATGGGAGGGATTATTGCAGTACACTTTTAGGAACCTGTACAACTCCTTGTTGACACCATACTGAGAGATATTACTTCTGTATGAGTAACAGTGCGTTTTTGGTTAACCGTCTTTGGTTTATTTAGGTTTATTACATCTGTCTAGGAAAAAAAACATACCAAACTCATTGACTGGGTGTGTCATATATATGGTTTTGAGACACAGGCACAGAACGCACCCAATCCAGGACAGAAAACCCTTTCGCGCACTTGTGTTTGTGTGTATGTGTGTGTGTGTCTGTGTGTGTGTGTGTGTGCGTGTGTTTGTGAGTGTGTGTGTGTGTGTGCGTGTGTTTGTGAGTGTGTGTGTGTGCGTGTGTTTGTGAGTGTGTGTGTGTGTGAGTGTGTCTGTGTGTGTGTCCGTGTGTTTGTGAGTGTGTGTGTGTGTGTTTGTGAGTGTGTGTGTGTGTGTGTGTGTGTGTGTGTGTGTGAGTGTGTCTGTGTGTGTGTCCGTGTGTTTGTGTGTGTGTGTGTGTGTGTGTGTGTATCTGCGATTGCCTTAGGAGAGAACGAGAGGCAGAGAGAACAAGATGTGCAATAACAGGGCTAGACTGGCACTTCTTGTACTTCAACAAATAGAACACATTTAGAGCTAGCCTGGACATTTTAACATCTAGCTGAAAGTATTAAAACTGGATACCTGGCAACCTTACATAGAAATCCAGTTTAAACGTGACTGATGTAATTTATCAAGCAATGTATTCCAGCGGTCCAGTGAAAAACTATAGGGTTCGGTGTGTTTACTTTTTAAAACCCTAGCGAGCCCTGAACCCTGTCTTTCTAAATCGGTTAATCTTGTTCTAGTGGTCACTCAGTATGCATGTACATTCTACAGTACTGATGAGTCTCATGTTTGTCTTGATGAAGATGACCAATGGATCTGTGTGTGGTTTGTTATCACACGTCCAGAAGGCCTGGTGTCACTCCACCTCCACCCCATCACACAATCTGCAGGAACTTTGTAAGAATATTCAAGCTACATGGGATAGATTATCACAGGGCACCATTAGGAACCTCTGTAACTCCATGGTACGACGTTTGGCATGTTGCCTTAGCAAACATGAAGGCCCGACGCCCATAGTGAGAGACACTACTTCTGTATGTGTAGCTCATTACATATTACCCATATCAGTCTAACTGTATCATTAGGGATAGGTACTCTTTAACCCCCAGGGAGCCCTAAACCCTTTCTTTCTATTTTGGGTTGATCTTGCTCTTGTGGCCACTCAGTATGTATGTACACAGTGCAGTCAAGTGTCCTATGAATGGTCCTCCAGCTTACAGTAAATGATGCATTTGAAATATGGGCTGGCTGATGCTGAGCTTAGGTAAGCTTTACCTTCACCAATCACAAGACTGATGTGCTTCGACCCCACTCAGCCTTTATAGACCTCTGGGTTCTCCACAGACTCTCTGCGAGTGAAAGCTAACCCGTTTCAGCCCATTCCGACAATGAATATTCCATGCATGTATCCGGCAGTGAGCGCTCGGCATAAGAGCTGAGTGTTTTTAGTGAGCGATGGGAACAGCAGGGTAATCTGTCTCCAAAATAGAAATCCAAAAATGATCTGAACTGCTAATGGACTTTAATGTAACGAGAACTGTTTCCAGATTATTTGGAAGGATTTCTGTGGGTCCAGTTTGGTTGTCTCAGTTGTGAAGGGATGCACCTGTGTTCACATGAAAAATCGGAAAAGAAAAGGATGGAGTATGTACACTGATCAGGCATAACATTAAGACCACAGCACTGCTGTGTCTGATCCACTCACACCAGCACAACACGCACTAACACACCATCACCATGCCAGTGTCACTGCAGTGCTGAGAATGATCCACAACTCACATAATACCTGCTCTGTGGGGGTCCTGACCATTGAAACAAAAAGGTGATGGGGGTGGGCTAACAAAGCATGCAGAGAAACAGATGGACTACAGCCTGTAACTGTAGAACTACAAGGTGCGCCTATGTGGCATGCGGAGCTGATAAAATGGACAGAGTGTATATATATTGAGGTGGTCATAATGTTATGCCTGATCGGTGTATACATGCTTGAGCCACTGATTTGTCCTTACCGCTGTTGTGTTTAGTTCAGCATGGGTAATGCCGCATGTGTGAGTCGGACTGTTTATGTTTGTGGTCAGTGGAGCTTTGAGGTTAATCAATAAAATTATAAAAATAAAATAAAGAAGCTGGACACTGATCCTGAGATGGTCCTAGGTTGGTCTTCATGCTTCTTCAGTTCTGGTTGCATACAGCATTAGTGGTACTGCATTATGTACATGCATACTTAATAATGATATTTCAGTCTATAATTCTATAATTGGCTGCTGTTGCACAGTTCTTTCATTTGCACTACCGTATTCACTGCATACTGTGTAAATGTTTAACTGATTTAAATTTCAGACATACAGGGGTTGGACAATGAAACTGAAACACCTGGTTTTAGACCACAATCATTTATTAGTATGGTGTAGGGCCTCCTTTTGCGGCCAGTACAGCGTCAGTTTGTCTTGGGAATGACATATACTAGTCCTGCACAGTGGTCAGAGGGAGTTTAAGCCATTCTTCTTGCAGGATAGTGGCCAGGTCACTACGTGATGCTGGTGGAGGTTCGTCCTTCTTGGTGGTATGCTGACATTACCCTGGATACCGTGGCTCTTGATGCATCACAAAGACTTGCTGTCTTGGTCACAGATGCGCCAGCAAGACGTGCACCAACAATCTGTCCTCTTTTGAACTCTGGTATGTCACCCATAATGTTGTGTGCATTGCAGTATTTTGAGCAGAACTGTGCTCTTACCTGCTAACTGAACCTTCACACTCTGCTCTTACTGGTGCAATGTGCAATTAATGAAGATTGGCCACCAGGCTGGTCCAATTTAGCCATGAAACCTCCCAAACTAAAATGGCAGGTGTTTCAGTTTCATTGTCCAACCCCTGTATATAGTATATGGTCGCTGTCCAATGAAAAACATGTATCCATTTTTGTCCATCTTGACTTTTAAGCATCATTTGAAAACAGCAGCAGCCGTTTACACTGTATGAGAATGCTGTGATGAATAGGAATGGGCTAAAAGTGCTTGGACAGACGTCTGGTTCCATTGACTTACATTAAACTGAATGAGGTTATTGATCTTTCTTGTAAAATGTTTTTGGAGATACTTGTTTTTCTTCATTTATATACATACATACATATTATTATTATTATTATCATTGTTGTTGTTGTTGTTGTTGTTAATATTAAATATTAATATGTATATTGTAATTGTTAGTACTTGTAGTACAGTAGCTTGTGCAAACTAAGACCTTCATTGTACAGTGCAACTGCTTGTTTCTCTGCCTGTGCATATGGTTGGATCCTGGACCTTGAATTGAAACTCCTGGAACGGTATCACATTGTTCATGATTAGCAAAACACTATAAAGTGCAGGTTTTGTTTCAGATATTGATTTATAATGTTGAGTGCTCTAATGCATCCAAAATGGAAATCACATAAGCAAGTCTGTTTCATGGTTTGGGGCGAGTACGTGATGATTTGCACAGTGCTAATTGATAGGGTAGATGCTCTCATTACTCAGAAATGAAGAATCGAACTTCTGACTTCAAATAGGGTAACTTAAGGGAAGAAGCCCCCCGGGGTAAGCTGTTCCCCCACCTAATTTTCTCCCCTGATCAAATTACAGGGCTAATTTTAATTTCAGCTCCTTTACTGAATGGCTATGGTCTAATTAATTCTGATATTTCAGCTGAATCACTGGATCCCCATGACTTACTCCCCTGGAATCCTTGGGCTTGGATAGTGATGAGAAAAAATATTCATCTTTTAAGGATTCACTGACATAAAAATAAAGTTAGGCCTTTGGGCCAGTAAGACCCCTTTAGTCCCCAGAAGGCCACCATAAAAAAACTGCACCCAAAATATTACACTTGTCACCAAAGGAATAGTTGCACCCAGTGGGAAGTGTGGGATTGCAGGGCTATTGGGAAGGAAGGAAAATGCTTCCAGGAACAATACATGATGATAAATTTGGAAAGCTATGGCCAATATTAATTGAGCTACACGTACAGAAGATGTCTGCCAGTGCGGCGTCCGGCCGCCATGTTTGCTAAAGCTACATACCAGACGTTTCGGGATGCAGCTTTAATATTCTCACGCAGTTCCTGCAGATGGTGCGGTAGGGGCGGAGGTGGAGTGACACCAGGCCTTCTGGACGTGTAACAAGAGACCGTTCATCTTGGTGCTGACCATGGTGCCTCCACACACTGTTTCTTTGGTTGTCTCCACCAAGACAAAAGCGGGACTCGTCCCTGAAGATGACCCGCTGCCATTCTGGGTCACTTCATGAGAGTCTGGCACGACACCATTGCGGTTTTTGGTGACACTGACATGGTGTTAAGGGCAGGCGTCGTAACAGTTTCTTGCATGTAGTCCTGCATCTGTGCAGCGGTCTGCCAATGGTGCTGCCACTAACAGGATGACTCATGGGGGGGCGTCACTGCTCCCTGAATCGTGGTTGCTTGGTCAGTCAGGTACAGCGATAAGTCCTTGCTTAGGTCACATGCATGGCTGAGTGTCTAATTATGTCAAACCTACCCACCCAGTTTCATTCCTGTCGGTTGGTTCCTTCTGGTGCAGCTATTTGTGCAGCTGTTGTTTGATTATGAGTGTAAATGATTGATTTATTGAGGGAGGATAACTTTAACCTAGCTTGTGATCTGACTATAGATCTGTCTGACCAATCAAAATCAATCTAACACCCACATGTCATGTACATGTTACAGCCACAACTAACTGGTAGTCTGGCACTCCTTCAGCCTGTAGCCTGAAAAAGTTGATCTGGTCTTTTTGGCCAAACCCTCAGAAACGATAGAAAGTAACCAAAAGATACAATCACAGACATATCACTGATCAGAGAAACTGGAATTAGATATTTTCCCTCATCATCGTTCAGTGTGGGCGCTAATGATCTGCTTCAGAAGCCTGTCTGTAACACGCTGGAGGAGCCGCGGCTGCCGTTGGAACTGAGAAAAGGCCTGCTGTGAGGATGTGGCTGGTGTGATGTTGATGTTAAGCCTGGTTTATGAGGAGGCGGATTGCTTGCCCTCTCTCTTTGTAAGTGGGTGTGTGTGCCACACTCACAGAAAGGTCACCCTGCTCAATCAATGCCTATTACTGCGTATTTGAAGCTGCCGCCTCCACGGCAGAAGGTGAAGCCGAGACCCGTGTGCAGTCGTACACTGGGAGGAAGACCGGGCTAGCATGGAAAGAAAGTTTAGCCACAGAAATTTTAAGTGCACTCTTTGCTGAACTTTCTCACAGCAGGGAACAGTGGATCTGTGATTGTGGCCTGACCTGCACTCAGACCCTTACTGCGTCCAGAGAAAGGAGGCAGGGAGAAAGGAGGGGAAGAAGGCTACAGAAGGAAGAATAGATCTGAGGGTATTTTTTAGATTCTGGCAGTGATGGAACCAGTTGCTTATGGCCCTCGGGCTGATGGGGGCACTCGGAGGGCATGGACTAAAAGACGTGTTTATGTTTTAGGGATTTGTGTGGTGGTTGTGGCTGCAGTGGATATAATTGATCTTTATTAATATTAGAAAATGGCAGTTTCAATAACTCGGACTGCTCGCATGCATCGTGCTGGAATCCACATTGTGCTGCACTGCACTGTGTGGAGTGGTTCTGTATCCGTGCACTGGTATAGATTTAAAACAACAGCTATAAGAAACCTCACTGCATCAGATCAGGCACTTCTGAATAGGAAGCTGCCGTCAGCCTCGCAGCGACCGCAGTCAAAGCCATTTCTGCTTCCATTTTTCGGTCAAAGTCTTGCATTAGCATTCCCTCATAAACAGCCACAACAAACCTTTGGTGCCTGATAAAAGCTCGTTGTGCTTTCTTGGTTAAACTGATTTCCAGTAACTGTAAACGATGCAAGAATCCACAGGCGTTTTAAGAGTTGCTGTTAGAGCTCACTGCCTGCCCTCCATCTGCAGTTGACTACACAGCAACATAGTCATTAGCAAGCAACCCATATACCTCTCAGCTCAAATATCAAATACTGGCTTTGGTGCCAATAACCAAAGATATGTGTTGCAACTCATTTTGATATTTTAGTTCATTTTGATCATCTAATTTTAATATTCAATCAGAATTTAGAGCCACTGCATATCTCCACCATGTTTAACCCATCTGTGATGTGCCACATACACACACCAGTGAACACAAATACTAAGGGGCAGTGAGCACACTCATCCAGAGCACTGGGCTGCCCTATCCACCCCACCCCGGGAGCAGCCGGAGGCCTTGCTCAAGGGTACTTCAGTTGCATCCCATTGGTGCGGGGAATCGAACCAGCGACTCTCCGGTCACAAGGCCAATTCCTCCAGCCTACAACTGCCCCTCAAGCATCCATAATAGACATCCTGTTATCCACAGACGGAAAACGTTGTATGGAGTAGCTCTATGTCTCCTGTCTCAGTCTCATCTTTAATAACGCATCAGTATAGAATTCTTGGAAGCACGTCTTTGGCATTGCACTCATGTTCAGGCACTCAAGATTAATAATGGCAAAGATACTTACAAATATGAGCAACACTGTTGTATTGAACTGAACTGTAGCCGAGTGCACAAGTAGCTGTGCACATCCGTAGCGGTAACTGCTACTTAGAGCTTCTTCAGTTTATTCCTGGGTTATAATCAAGTCACAGTGGACTAGCGGTGCTGTTTCATCATGCCCTTCTTCCCTTTAGCTGTCCTTGCCGAGTCTAGCTGTCAAATCTTCCATGCACTTGCCATCAATCAGACTGTGACAGTACAGTGTGTTTATGTATCGCAGGGTCTGAAAAATATTCAGTGTATATCAGTATGGACGGGTGCCATCAATCTTGACTGGTACGGACTGGATGTGTTGGTTTCCATCACACGTTGCTATAATTCCTTCGTGCCTGAAGTGACCTCTTGACCTCTTTCTACCGGCCACAGAATCCTCAAGATTCCAGATCCAGCGTGTTTGTTTATACATCAGAATTTGAAGGACGAGACAACCTGCCCACATCAGCCCCCTCACTGTGAGAAGTACTGCCCTTCGTTCCGGACCTGTACTCCAACATTTTAAGGTTTATACACTCGTTGGCGTTTGACATCTGATTATGGAGTTGCAGAGATTCCCAACGGTGTCCTGAGATAATCCATCCCATGCAGATTAAGTATGCTCATACAGTTCCTGTGGATTGTGCGGTAGGGGTGGAGGTCTTCAGGACATCTTGTGCAGGACAACAACATGTTCATCTAGCCTCCATACAAGGCTCCGTTGGTCAGCCCCACCAAAACAAAAGCAGAACTCTGGCACGCCAGCCTGGCACGACACCCGTGCAGTCTTTGGCGATGCTGACGTGGTGTTAAGGGCAGTCATCATAACGGTTTGCGTGCATCTGCCAATGGTGCTGACCCTAACAGCATGGAGGACATCACTGCTCACTGAATTTCCGCAGTCGTAGCTGTTGGATCAGTAGTGATAAGGCCAGTCCTTTCTTTGCATCTGAGCATGTCTCACCATGTCCAACCAGCCCACCGAGTTTCATTCCTGTCGGTTGATTCCTTCTTGCTGCAGCTACTCTTTAGGCTGAGTGTATAAAGTTTACAAAGGCTATGTGGGAACACGATAAGCAGTGCAGCAGACCTGCTCCTGCCATGTTAGGGCGAGCGAGAGCTTGAGGCTTTAGCTCCCCATCCTTCTGTTCAGCTGCATTACCCATGCAGGCCAGACCTGCTGTCTTCCTTTGCAGAAACAAATGGGCTGTTCTTATCGATTCCAGACTCCCACAGGTTGCTTTAGAGCAGCCCTACGTGATTTGAAGCATGTCAGTACACGCTGACTGTTGGGAGCTTTTTTAATCATGATGAATTTATTTTGCAGCACCTTCATTTGTAATGGCAGTGCGTTCTGCGGGAGTGGTTTGAGACTGAATGTATGTAGCGGTCGATAAAATAAAGTTCCAAATGCCCAGTGTCTTTACTCATCTTTACTCTCTTCACAGAGAAACGAACATTTTGTTCCTTTGGCGTGTGGGGGCGTTTGAATGTGTTGGGTATTTCGGTATCAGCACATAATAACTGTCAAGAACTGGAACCACTGTTCCGCACACATACTGAAAGGAGTAAAAATCGAGCGGCAACATTATTAATATTGTGGACAAATATTTCTGTTTATGTTTCGGAAGTGTCATCCATCTTAAAGTGAGCTAACGAACCTGAGAGAGCAGCTGTGCACCTCTCTGAGCAGATGGCAGGAGAAATACATCACTGGTGTCTGAAAGGCAAAATTATATTGGCATACAGTCAGAGCTCAGTTTGTGCGGAGATGTGAGGGATTGTGTTTGTGTGCTTGGGATCATTGTCCTGCTGTATGAGCCCACTGTGCTTGAGGTTTAAATCACAGACTGACGGGTTTATATTCCCCTTCATGCATTCATCAGTTACCACCGAACGTCCAGGTCCTGCAAAAGCAAAGCAGCACCAGACCATCACACTACCACTACAAGCCTTGGTGTTCTGTTAGGTCAGTAGTGGTCTGCACCTTGCAGCTCTCCCATGGAGGCCATTTTGGCCCTGTGGTCATTGTGGAATCGTCTATGACCTTAATTGATTTAGTATCTACCACCACCTCCCGTTCTCTAGACTTGGGTTTTGTCCCATACCTAGGCAAACACCCTGCACCAGACGTGTGGACTCGAGTCACATGACTTGGACTCGAGTCCGACTCGAGTCACTAAACTGATGACTTGTGACTTGACTCGACAACATTACTAAAGACTTGCGACTTGACTTAGACTTTACCTTTACTGACTTGGACTTGGAATCGGACTTGAGCTTTAAGACTCGAAAAGACTTGACAAACCTACTTTAACATAATGAATAAGTAAAACTGAATCACGTAACTGGATCATTTTATATTAAATGGCGCTGTAACGCTAGGGAGCTGAGCCGCTCAGCCCAAATGATCCGTAACCTAGCAACAAGTAAAGCCGTAACCGTACAGCCAATCACGGGAAGCTTTGAGGGGGGCGCCAGTGTTGAATTTGTGCGGAGAAGACGAGTAACATGCTCCCAAAAATAATCCTGTTCAACTACAAAGATTATAATGTAGTAAATAAAAGAAGAACTGCGGTATGCAAGACATGTGGAGTCAAGATCACAGATGGAGGTGCAACCACTTCAAACTGGACATTTGAGGCTGCACAAAGAACAGTAAGTCTGTGCTGTGTATATTTCACGTATAGCAGTTAGCAGTTAGCAAACGTAGCGACATAATAATAAACAACAGCGAATGTAAACAACGCTGTTGTCCTCTGTTCGTCCCTCTCTCACACCGTTCACTGTGAGAGATTTTACTGAAAATTAAAGTGTTTAGGAACCACAGCATCTCAGCCACGACGTGGTGAATTAGCATAGAGCAGAAAAGTGTCAAACACAGCAGTTCACACATGCTGTTATATATATATATATATATATATATATATATATATATATATATATATATATATATATATATATATATATATATATATATATATATCGTCGCTGTCCAAGGAAAAACAAGTATCTCCAAAATGGCAACTTTACAAGAGAGGCCAAAAACCTCATTAAATTTTAATGTAAGTCAATGGAACCAGACGTTTTTCTAAGCAATTTTGGGCCATTTCTGTTGGTCTATTCATCATGTAGATCACACAGTGTAAACGACTGCCGCTGTTTTCAAATTATGCATAAAAGTCAAAATGGACAAAAAATGGAGATACATGTTTTTCATTGGACGGCGACAATATATATATTACAGGTCCATACATTAACGCTTATGGGTTTAGAATGTGATGTCATAAAAAATTCCTGTAGGTGGAATGTGTTCTACTACTTCGTTATAGTGTGGTGTTCCTCCACCTTGGCCTTCGAGGCTCACTGCCCTGCACATTTTAGTGTTTTTTTCTGCTTCACCTATTTTAACTCAGTAATGGGCTGGTTATGAGGTGATTAGTTGGATCAGATGTGTTGGTAGAAGGGAAAACAATAAAAAGTGCAGGGCAGTGGGCCTCCAGGGCCAGGGTTGAGAAACAATGATGTAGTGTACTTTGTTAGCCTGTTTACAGAAATTTATAGCATACTGAAAGAGCTCATATATCATGAATCATATGATATTCTTGTCCTTTCCAAATTTTTTTAAATCCATAAACCTTGACTTTTTGTTGCTGTAAACTGTGGTATAATGTCACATTCATTTTTCCATACTGCGTTTAGTACATATCTATTAGAGATTACAGTAAGTACTTTGTACTTTGTTTACTGCACAGTACGTTGCAGGTTATTTAATCCTCAAATTATTTAATTAACGATTTGCACTACTTGTTCCTGTTAAGTAAAATAGCACTTTGTTGTTTGAACTGTTTGAGATGATGCAAGTTGTTTTTGTTATACTAAATACAAACTATAAAAACATTTATGATTAATGTACTATGATTAATATACTACGAATCAGCTGCATCAGTTATGTGAAATATTGAAATGACATGACTTGACTAGGACTCGAAGTTTAAGACTTGGGACTTGACTTGAGACTTGCTTGTATTGACTTGGGACTTGACTCGAGACTTGCTTGTATTGACTTGGGACTTGACTCGAGACTTGCTTGCATTGACTTGGGACTTGACTCGTGACTTGATTGTTAAGACTTGAGACTTACTTGTTACTTGCAACTTAGTGACTTGTTCCCATGTCTGCCCTGCACTGTACTAGTAAGAGTCCTTGCAGAAGACTCCTGACGCTACCTTCGCCCACCTGTGTCGCCCTGGATAAGAGTGTCTACAAGGTACCATTAATGCACGTGAGGCCTGCAGTCATCAGTGCACTCTAGTTGAAAGTCACAGCTGTTTGTTCACGTTCGCAGCTGTTTCAGGTTTCCTCCATTTGTGGCTCTGTGGTTTGCTGGAGTCCCAGAGCCTTAGCAATGGCTTTGCTCTCCGTTCCAGACGGAATGTTTTCATTGACTTTCATTGACGTCTGTATTTGAACCGCTTCAGAATGTGCCACCGTGTACTGCTTGCTGAGACCGTTTAACCTGCTTAGTGTAGACCCCACAAGCCTGGCTAGTAAAATTCAGCCCAACTGGGGTTGATCTTTAGTAGCTAAGGGGGCAATTTATTTTTCACATTTATTTCACCATTATTTTCTGTACCCTCTTCTCTTCTCTTCTCTTCTCTTCTCTTCTCTTCTCTTCTCTTCTCTTCTCTTCTTTCCTCCTTTCTTCTCTCTTCTCATCTCCTGTTCTATTCTCTCTTCTCCATTCCTCTCCTCTCCTCTTCTCTTCTCTTCTCTTCTCTTCTCTTCTCTTCTCTTCTCTTCTCTTCTCTTCTCTTCTCTTCTCTTCTCTATGCTTCTCTTCTTTCCTCCTTTCTTCTCTTATCTCCTTTCTTCTCTCTTCTCATCTCCTGTTCTATTCTCTCTTTTCCATTCCTCTCCTCTTCTCTACTTTACTCCTCTCTTCTCTTCTCTTCTCCACTCTATATTTTTCTTCTTCTCTTCTTTCCTCCTTTCTTCTCTTCTCTCCTCTCTTCTCTCTTCTCATCTCCTGTTCTCTTCTCTCTTCTCTTCTCTCTTCTCATCTCCTGTTCTATTCTCTCCTCTCCTTTTCTCTTCTCTTCTCCCCTTTTCTCTTCTCCATTCCTCTCCTTATCTCTACTTTACTCCTCTCTTCTCTTCTCTTCTCTTCTCTTGTTCTATCCTCTCCTCTTCTTTACTCTTCTCTTCTCTGTTCCTCTTCTCTTCTCCGTTCCTCTTCTCTTCTCTTCTCTTCTCTTCTCTTCTCTTCTCTTCTCTTCTCTTTCCTTCTCTTCTCTTCTCTTCTCTTTTCCACTCTTCTCTTTTCCACTCTTCTCTTCTCTGTGTTTCTCCAGTGCCTTAATAAATTAGGATGACCTTCCTTTTGCTGTATATGGCAAAAATGCAAAGTGCTGGACATCAAGGATGAAAGATAGAGCGAGAGAGAAGCGTAACTCTGTACTTACCTCCACACCACAGTGTGAAGGCCCACCCTATGTGTCATATATTTTTCTAACCCTAATGAACTGAAAAGCAGGAGACCTCGAGAGAAGGAGAAACAGATCCAAGAAAAAAGAGAATGATACAGCATAGCTGTGCACACCCTGTTAAAGTATGTGCCCTTGTACTTCACTGCATTAGAGGGAGAAAAGAAGAGAGAGACAGAGAGAGGATCGTCTTTCATAGGCACCTGCAGTAACGCAGTGCGGAAGAAACCCTATGGTGATTTGACTGGTGATTCAGGCAGAAATGAGAGGAACCAAGTGAATGGAATCTGCTTCATCTAGGCTCAATTCTCAAGTCCTCACCGTTAATGTGTAATGATGGGGTTTATTAAACAGTAATACAGTGTTGGGGTGTGAGGTGGATGCACGAAAGGGATGTGAGTGTGAGAGGGATGTTTGTGTCGGTGTGGTAAATGAACAGTGAGAAGGTGCCTATTTGAGCCGCACGCTTATTGATTTCCTGTTTAATTGGCTTTAAGGCGCATCCAGCACACAGAAGCGCGGCAAGCCTTAACACTAGACCCTCTCTCCTGTTAATCTGTTTATACCATACTCAATATAAAGTGTGTACCTTTCTTCTCTCCCTGCTGCAGACCCCGGCCTGGACAGGAGGAAGGACGGAAGAACAACCAACTCAGGCCAGCTGTCTGAAGTCCCCCAGCATCACCGCAGTAATGTTTTCTGCTTCAAGAAGTTGCTTGAACTTCCAGTAAGCTGCCGACTATGCCATTCTGCAGCACCTGAGATTAAGCTGTTCATCGCCTAGCTCTCACCTGCCCCATGCCTTATTAATGACCACTGGGATTGACGCACTGCAGCGATGACAGATGCACACAGATCATAGCAGACAGGACAGGAGCCCTCAATGAATTACTTGAGGTTCTATCGAAACTGAAAAGTACGGCAAGCAGCAAGATTGTGAGTTCTAGATCTGGTTATGAGGCCAGTGATTTTTCATTAACGTCTCAGAGCCAGACCTGAAATGTCTTGCTGATCCAATTGAAATGATTGGCAGGGTTATTAGGGCCTTTGGTACAATGTCTTTGAACACTCTATCTGAATTTTACCTGAGCTATAACTCGAAATACAACTGAGCATGATCAGACATTAAGTGGGAAAAAGGCCGGGGATGACCAGAGCGATGTTCTTCAAATAACTGCTCGTGATTGGCCAGCGGGCTGGTTAGCAGGCAAGCCAGCCAGTGGCGAGATGCCCTCGAAGGTGTCGTGTCTGTACCTGCTCACAGTGCTGTGCTGGGCCAGCGCTCTCTGGTACCTCAGCGGCTCGCGGCCATCCACCGCCTACGTGGGCCAGATGTCCATCCCCGTCCGCAAGCAGTCGCCCAGGCTGCTGAAGAACATGACCTTCAGCAACATCCGTACTCGCACCCTCAACCCGCATGGCTTCCGCTTCCTCATCAATGAGCCAAACAAATGTGAGGGCACCGTACCTTTCCTTCTCATCCTCATCAGCACCAACCACAAGGAGTTCGACGCACGGCAGGCTATCCGCGAGACTTGGGGAGATGAGAGCATGTACACTGACATTCGCATCGTCACACTCTTCCTTCTCGGCCACAATTCTGAGCCCGTGCTCAATCAGATGGTGGAGCAGGAGAGCCAGATTTTCCATGACATCATCGTGGAGGATTTTTTAGACTCCTACCACAACCTGACCTTAAAGACTCTGATGGGAATGCGCTGGGTATCCTCCTTCTGTCCCAATGCCCAGTATGTCATGAAGACAGACAGTGACATCTTCGTCAACATGGACAATCTTATTCTGAACCTCCTGAGACCGAATGCCAAGCCCAGGCAACGGTTCTTCACGGGGCATGTAATAAATGGAGGGCCCATCAGGGACACTCGCAGCAAGTGGTACATGTCCAGGGAAATGTACCCCGAGAGCAAGTACCCTCCTTTCTGTTCTGGGACTGGGTACGTGTTCTCTGGGGACATGGCGGAGTTGATCTATAAGACTTCCCTCCACACGCGCCTCATTCACCTCGAGGACGTGTATGTGGGCATGTGCTTGCGCAAGCTGGGGGTTCACCCCATCCAGAACAGTGGCTTTAACCACTGGAAGATGAGCTACAGCCTCTGCCGCTACCGCAGGGTGGTCACTGTGCACCAGATCTCACCAGAGGAGATGCACAGGATATGGAACGACATGTCTAGCAAGAAGCATCTCAAGTGCTAACAAAGACCAGATGCTGTCGGCTGGTCTGGGGAGAACGAACATGCTTTACATCACCGCTTTGCTATTCACAAACCCTTAACGATACTGCTGTAATCTGCTTACCTGATCTGAAAACTCACACGGTCAGGTGGTTCAGATGTTGGAGAGCCAACAGTGGCCTACAGTGGAGAGGCCTTGCGGGGCCAGACGTGAGCTCATAACGAGAAGGTCCTGGGACAACAATGAGAACATCTGGGCTACATATGTAAATTTATTGGAGTGTGAACACACTGAATGTGTGAATGTAGAATTTCTAAGCCAGGTTAGCGCCTTCTACCTGTCAGAAAATGGGCCTGTTGTTAGCTGATAGCATGCAAACTGAAAGAGTTACAATACACACTAAAACAAGTTGACTTTTTGCTGCGTCAGAAATGTCAGATCAAATGTCAGACCACATCATATGTCCTAAAATTAACATCACACTAATGCTCTAAAAGAAGGTTTGGCTATGTATGGGTCTCAAATGAACATTCTACCAAGGAAGATACAAAAAAATAAATATATAATAGTATATATAGAGTAGATCATTCAGGCCATCCAAAGAATACCACCAGGGTTTGACTGAGTTCTCTTTGAATAATGCATTTGCAGCCATCATATTTATACACTTGAGGAACGTGTCCGAAGCATAGCTGACGTTGCCAGATGCATGCAGTTACACGTTTCCACCAGAGGGGTCTCCAAACACCCAAAACTCACATGTCGTAGTTTTAAGCATGTGTCGTGTACAGAGAGCATATTACATGCGCTAACTATAAAACGTTCTGTTAGCTAATGATTGTGTTTGGCTGGCTGGCTCATTTTCCCGTGTCCTCAGTTATACCCTGTATCCTAAAAGTGTACAGACTGCTGGAATTTGCATGCAGGGTTCAGAGGTCCTACACCTATTAGCAGTGGTTTTAATTACAACCCAGCACCAAGTATTTAACAGGTTGTCCCAGGATGTGAATTCTTGTTATGAGATTACGTTTTGGCCCCTCGTAGATTGTCTCTGTTGTTGAGAAACTGACAGTGGATCTATAATAAACAGTCCATGTGTATAATCATAGCACATGTACAATACACAAGGCAAGCTAATTGAGAACAGTTTGCCGGCTGGTTTTAAGTCATCCTGTTGAAACCCGAGGCAAGCATGAATGTTGTGCTGCACAGTACCAATCGAATGTGTAGGAGCCACTGTCTTCATTTGCTTTCTTATTTTACAATTCAGATACATATAAACGTACATGCTAGACCACCATTACTGTAACTCTGCTCAGAGCCAGCAGAGAAGCTACCAGCACAAAGCTGCACTGCAGTGTCTTGAGTTTGGCCACTAGCTAAAAGCCTCAACAGCTGTTAACACAGATCAATTCACAGTGCTGTCTTTGAATTCATAACGTAGTCAGCCCACAAGCGTGCGAGGAGAAATACACCAGCAAGTGGCAGAGCGGGGGATGAGAAAGTGGAGAAAACCCTAATAACAACTCTGTCAGGTTATCAGGAGCTTAGTTGCTCTTGGATGCACTGAGACGCATCAAGGTAATCTGTTTTTAGGTGTCTCACGGGAACAAGTGCAGCAGCCTGTGCAGCTGAAAGAGCACCACACACTGCAAACCCCCCAAACAGGACATTTTCTTTAATCTGAACTCAATTTCATGCCAGTTGTTTTGCTGTCACACTAGATCTGCGCTTCTGACAGAGAAACCAGCCGAAACTTGTTCAGCATTCGCGTTTTTTTCAGAACTATGAGACACCAGACTTTCATCACGCCAACGCTCTGCATATCCAGCATTTAACCTTACCAATAAGTCAGGACCGGTCTGCTTGGCTCCTGACGGCTCCTGCCTAATACAGAACCCAGGGAGTATTAATCCCAGCTCTGCTGTGTAGATTTTTCAGCAGCTTTGCAAAGCAGTAGAGCTCAGTAGTGAAGCAGAAGGCGACAATTCAAATAAACAAATTAATGCCAGAATAAATGTACTGAATCTCTGAGTATATGAAGAGAACACATGGACATAAGGCTTCCGGTTAAGCCACATGCGCACACGTTCGCAGCCAGCACGGCACCAGTATATGCTGGCACATGAGGTGCAGGTTGTACGCTATTGGACAGTGATGACCAAGAATGGTGAACAATTATGAGTTTTGGTTTTGGGTTTTGTACTCCAGCATTCAGTTAAAGTCCAGTGCATCTTCTCTGGTGATGCTCTGCCAGGGTTGTCACGCCTCCAGCTTTAGATTTTGAAGATGGTTTAGATGTGGTGGCTGTCATGAAACATTTCGAACCTCAAAAGCTTTTTATTGTTTGAGTTTAATATTTTTTCATGTTATTAATTGATTTTTGGAGCTAGCTTCCTCCTTCAGGCCTCTGCCAGAGCTGTCACATGTCCACTTTGAGTTTTCTGATTATTCTGAGGGCCTTCAGCCTGCATGTCTGCAGTAAACGAATTTCATGGGGCCCAAATTGTTGATAGAAGTCAGTCAAGAATATTAAATTTCTGGTAATGGCAGCTTCTGCTACCTTGTGCAAGGTTAGTACCTTTCTTTAGTTTGTTCGCACATGGTACTGTGCAAAAGTCTGAGACCACCCTTCATAATTTCCAGTACAACACCATAGAACTCATTCATTTCTCGGGCAGCATTTCTGGAGAGATTAGATACGAAGAAAATGTTGCATACGAAAGAGAATGTCCCAGGAAAACTACTGGAGTTCAAAATCATAAAGACAATGTGGCTCCTACAAACCATGCAAGACCTGGTAGACCACCAAAACTGTCACCCTCGCTTACGCTGTACTTAAATCTTCCTTCTTCAAGAGAGAGCAGAAAATTAAGCTCCTTCTATTCAGATCTGAAAACATCCACAGGGGCATCTGTCCATCCTTCCACTATGAGAAGACTCAACTCAGTAGTGTGGATCTGAAAGGATGCGTATGGGCAAGAAGCCCCTCACTGAGAAAAGGGGTTTGCACTTGCAGACCAAACAAAGAAGCTGCTGGTGCTCTCAGAACAATAGACTGACCACCCCACAGTCCAGCCCTCAACATCACTGAATGTGTTTAAGAGCAGCTACTTCACCAACTTCTACGATCAAACTTTCGCTTCCTGCTCTCCCGACATTGGAAAATGAATAACCTGACAACTTGTTCCTAATGGCCTTTTTTTCTGACACAGGATTTAAGAAATGAAGGATGGTCTCTGACTTGCACGGTACTCTGCCTGTGGTCTACGATGATCCTGCATCATGCCCTGTATCTCCTTTAACTAATGGTCCTGTAACTAATGGTTGGTCCTGTCTGGCTGCACTGTTAGGCTTACCTTCGAGGGGTCGAGTCAAGTCATGCCAGGCTCTTTCTGCTTTTACATTGGACCTCAATCTTCAACTGTGCTAAGAATATTCAGTAACACTTTACAGTAGAAGTGTTGACTAGCTAACATGAAGGAATGCATTAGCAACATGTAAACGTGTGGTTGTTAGCACTGGTAATGTATTACTTCATGTTAGTTGGTCATTACTCAGTGCAAAGAGATACTGAAATTTCTTCTTTAAACCCACAGCATGTCCAAAGATCCTGACGTTCACCAGGGTTTCCTATTTGGGAAGAACAGTATCTGTACACACTTGGCAGTTTAGGAACACGTCATACATCTGATGTAGACTTTTCTTAAGAACAAATTTAAGAAAAAACTAAGGAAGCCATTGGCACTTTCTTGGATTACATTGTGACTTAGTCCCTATTCAGACGGCCTAGTTTTACATGTGGAGTTTCTCAGTGATTTCAGTCGCGTCTGAATGCACCATGTCAGTCATTTTTACAGACTCTGGGCTCCCTTGTCAGTCAAGATTCTGGGTTCCTTTACCATTACCTGTAAAACGAGCCAGAAACATAACCTCAGTTTATATTAATCCCATGCAAATCAACTTGTAGGCGAATATTCTGTCATACCCTGTGGAAAAGGAGCTTCTGTTTTTTTTCTGAAGTATGGAGGAGTTTGAGGATACATGGTACAGATACCAGAAGATCAGCCAAAGGCCTCCGCAGGCCTCCTGGCTGTTTTAGGTCAATGTGTAGCGTAGCCTTTAGCCTACATCCTTGTTATGAACATGTAACCTTCTAATTTTCAAACAAACAAAAATCTTAATTAATATAACTGGGTTTATAACTGGGTGTTATTATTTAATATTAATATAACTGGGTTATACGGCGGTTGTCATTCGGTACAGGTCACAGAGCTCTGCCCACAGGACACTGTTGGTTGGATATTTTTTGGTGGCTGGACTGATTTCATTGGTTGGGCACATGTTTTTGTGGAGGTGATGGCAGTTCATAAATCCAGTAGCCACTCCCATCTTGGTCAATTATGCCAAGACTTCTTATCCTGCACACACATGGTCACACATTTTACAGACGTCCTGCAGTATAATTATATTACTCCATCTCCTATACAACTGATCCTGTCCCGATACGGCTTTAGGTGTAGAAAGAACAATGTGACAGAGCGTGCTGTCGGTCTGGTACTGTGTATAAACGTGCTGCGATTTATAGATGGTTTAGCAGTTTCATTTAGATCATCCTGCAAAACAAGTCTCTCCATTTTACCCTCACTGTCTGGACTACGGAGCCAAAACGACCAGAAATGTTCACTGTCCAAAAAGGTACAGCCTGCAGTGTATATCCTCCAGAGCGTATGGAGCTTTGCAAAGTTCTGCTAAGTAGGGAAAAGTGCTGGTACTAGCCTCTAAGCTTCTACAGTACGCTGAGAAGTACTGAGTAATTATTACGTAATTAAGTAACAGTGTTCCCGACTATATTACCTTCAGCCAACCTCCCTGGTCTTTGCCTTTTTCAGCATTGCTGGATGTATTTGAGGACAGGTGTGTCTAAATGTGTGTTTCAGCCGCAGTCAGGGATCCGTTATGCTGTTTTAGGTCACGGAGCTTCTGAAGATGTGTTAGATGTTTCATTTGCAGACTACAAGCCCAACATTGTGGCCTTGGGGCTACCGTGAAACATTGAGAACCTACGATGCTTTTTGTTTGGAGCTAGTTTCCTCATGTTATTAGTGGATTCCTGGAGCTAACTTCTTCCTTCTGGCCTCATGATTTAAGTTGGTTGTTTCCTGATTGTGGCTTTTGGTGGTGAGCGTAACGGGGACAGCTGGACGGTAAACAGGACCGTCTTCTGAGGCACATCGTGGTGATGTGTGATAAATAGCATTCTTTGAACTGTTGTAAAAAGGTTGCAGATTGTGCACTTTACACAAGGGAATGGTTTCCTTGGCAAGGCATCTCTGAAGATTTAATAAAACATATCCTCCACTTTTTGTTTTTAATAAAAATATTGATCTTGATTGATTGATTGATATTGAGTTTGTCGAGTGTGTCCCTTTTTCTGTGCTTTCACCCACATGGGTATGTAAATGTTTGGAAGGTGACTCTTCTGCACATTTGAATGCAGTATTTCTAGTTATTTACATATATGTAACTGTGCATTCAGATGTGCAGAGGTGTGTTAACTTTTCACTCAGAGAATCAATGAAACGTGTCCCCTCCGCAGGCCACAGATTTGCATATGACCGTCTTAAACTGTGAACTGTATATGACCTTGAATGAACGTAGAGCCTTTTGGTTGTTTGAAGACACCTTGTCTGTAATGCTGTGCCAGATTCTGTCAAAGCCAAATGGATCCTCTGGGTTGTGGTTGTGGGCATGCTCAGTATGTGCCAAGGTCAGCGAGGCTGAATTCTAAAGCTAACGCTGCACATTTACTGCCACCTGTTGGTCAACAGCTAGAACAACCTCAGTCCAGCCCAGCCACACCTCTGCGTCACTGCTCCTCAGAAGTCGCACAAGCCACACTACCAATCAAAGGTTTGGAAGCACTTGCTATGTTAGCATTAGTTTGATTTGGTTGTTTATGCAGTAATGATTTAAACAGTGTGGATGTTAATGTTGGTATTTTTAAAGTTTATATTTCTATCTTTACATTACGTTCTATTTCTTTACATTGAGTGGCTAATTACCATAAAGTATTAGTTAACATGTAGTAAGGGTTACAGTGCTTGAGTAATCTTAGGTAAACATACAACAACTACCTGTTTAAATTCAGTAATGGTTTATAATAGTTAACCATTATTAATGCATTACTCCATGTTCGTTCATATAAATTTATTATAAAGTATTACCCAATAATTCTGTCAACAGGACTGTAGTAAACGATAAATAATATACTGAAATATGTACAGTAAAGAATTTTTATTGTATTACAATTATAAAATTATATATATGGTATTTATATATATATATATACACAGGGGTTGGACAATGAAACTGAAACACCTGTCATTTTAGTGTGGGAGGTCTCATGGCTAAATTGGACCAGCCTGGTGGCCAATCTTCATTAATTGCACATTGCACCAGTAAGAGCAGAGTGTGAAGGTTCAGTTAGCAGGTAAGAGCACAGTTCTGCTCAAAATACTGCAATGCACACAGCATTATGGGTGACATACCAGAGTTCAAAAGAGGACAAACTGTTGGTGCACGTCTTGCTGGCGCATCTGTGACCAAGACAGCAAGTCTTTGTGATGTATCAAGAGCCACGGTATCCAGGGTAATGTCAGCATACCACCAAGAATGACGAACCTCCACCAGCATCACGTAGTGACCTGGCCACTATCCTGCAAGAAGAATGGCTTAAAATCCCTCTGACCACTGTGCAGGACTTGTATATGTCATTCCCAAGATGAACTGACGCTGTATTGGCCGCAAAAGGAGGCCCTACACCATACTAATAAATGATTGTGGTCTAAAACCAGGTGTTTCAGTTTCATTGTCCAACCCCTGTATATATTCAAGAGTTTTATCGTCATATTCACAGCATAACAAGCAGTTACATTGTACAATGAAATTCTTACTTTGCAGTTCCTCCATTCCCGACAGTCTTAAAAAATAAATATCAATATAAAAGGAGAGAGAAATATAAGAAGTATAATATATATATATATATATATATATATATATATATATATATATATATATATATATAAAATATATATATATATATATAAATATATGTACACTAAGTAAAGAAAAACACTAAGTAAAGGAAGGGAGAGTACAGTACTGTGTGGATGCAAGTAAGGTGCATATGCATGTGTAAAGTGCGCTGTGCGCTGTATATATATATAAGTGGGCGGGGCAACAACACAGGTTGTGTAATGCTAATAGCAGCAAACAAAAATTGTGCAATTCTAACAAAACCTTCTGCTGGAACATCTTAACTAATTAGTAACAAGACTGGGTATAAAAAGAGCAACTAAGAGAGGCGGAGTCTTTAAGACTCGATAAAGATGAAGTAGGAGCCACCACTCTGTGAAAGACTGCATGGGTTGAGAATAACATGTCACAGTATAACATAGCAAAGGACTCAGAGATTCCATCACGTACGCTGCATAATGTCATTAAAAGACTCCAGAGAATCCAGAGAGATCACTACGCAAAGGACAAGGCCTAAAGCCAGTACTGGCTGACTGTGATCTTTGTTCCTCGGATAGCGCTGCCTTAAAAGCCGAGACGATTCTGAGGTGGAGATCACTGCATGGCTTCAGGAACACTTCCCAGAACCATCATCCGTGAAAACAGTCCATCGCTCCTACACAGTCGGCACAGCGTCCCAACTTTTTTGGAAACATAACTGAAAACTGTGAAGCACAGGATGAACATAGTAGGATCATTTTACATACTTGGGTGCAGTCATATTGCATTTCAAACGTTTGAGCAATACACAAAAAAATAGTCAGCAGTTATTTCACATTGGTTTTCTGTTTTAAAGAGGACTTACTGAGGCCAAAGCATCCCACGTGTCAGGTTCTTTATGGTTATATACTGATAATACTGATAATAATGGTTTTACAAACCTTTATAAAGACTATGTCTCTAACGTGGACATAAGCGCACTGAGTAAAAAACATCCATTTTTGTCTAGTTTACTTGTGTCGGGACAAAAGACTCCTAATTACTCCCTAGTTTATTTATGGATGATGAAAATGAACAAACAGAGTACATCATTGTCTTCCTCCCTAAATTTACATTACGAATGAGTAACTGACTGAAGTCAATTAGGGGATTTTCTAATGGAGCCAATCTAGAATTATTGCTCCTGTTTGAACAATGCGGATATGTGTATTTTGTACAGCAGAAGATGTTCACTGACCACTTAAGTAAATGAAGTGCAAGCCAAAAATCACAGATAGGTCTTCCTCCACACAGATGAAGACCAAGCAGCAATACACAACTCAGCATGTAGGAATTTGGCCAAACACAGGTCTGAACCAAAAGAGCAGGCAGCGGAGGGTGTTTCATTGTGTTCTCTTTCACACTCTCAATAAACAGAATGGACGGTCAAAGCAATAATGTTGGTTACTTTCAATTTATTTGGAAGAATTACAACATAACGGAACTTGTGTGTGTGTCTCTAGCTACCACTCTACAGACCCGAAGTCACACTGTTTGGGTCACACTCTAAAAGGTCCGTGCAGAAACATAAAACTCAGTTCCTTAACAATGATATTGTTACATCCCTTTTTGTTTTTGTTTTCAGTAGGTTCATTTACACAGTTAACTAATGTCCTCCAAGAACCTGTTAGAAAAATAACAATACATAACTTAATACAGTGTCTCAAACATAAGAACTTCATGTAAACTTTGGTTGCTTTGTATAACGAAGTTTCTTAACGTCTGCCCTTCTCCATTAGAAACATCCAAACCCACTTATTAGAAAAAAATTTAAAAATCAGAACAGTCTCTGTTCAAACCGGCCTCTTTTTTCCTATTAAGTAGTAGAACAGTTTTACTCTCTTGGCCTCCTCCGTGTCTGGCAATGCAAGCTCCAAATACAATGTGAACTCCTGCTTCCAAGCCGTCCAGGACTTCGCCAAGTTGTCCGAATCCAGATTTGAAGCACCTGGAGGAACGAGACCTTCCATCTTGAGCGGGCGTAGCACTGTATCTTATTGATGTGGAGTTCGCTAGCAGGGTTAGCTTGTTGGCTAATGGGTATCACTTTTTCGTTAATTTACGTTAATGTACCACGCTGCCACCATGTTTCATTCTGTTCTCTTTCACACGCTCAATAAACAGAAAGGATGGTAAAAGCAATAATGTTGCTTACTTTCAATTTATTTGGAAGAATTACAACAAACGGAACTTGTGTGTGTGTCTCTAGCCACCACTCTACAGACCCGAGTCACTCTTTGTGTCACACTCTAAAAGGTCCGTGCAGAAACATAAAACTCAGTTCCTTAACAATGATATTGTTACAGGGGGAACTAGGTTAGAAGGACGAGACAAGAAAGAGTCTAAGTGGGATGCAAAGGTCGGTATCCAGAGAGATATTTCAAGGCCAGAAAGGGGAGAATCAAAAGAGTAGTCCAAGTACGAAAACAGAAAGATCGCTAACCACTCAGAAATGCAAACAACGTTTAGCAAAGCTTCGCAACGAACACATGGAAACCTGGAGCTTAAATACAAACGATAATTCCCCACAGCTGCGTTAAAACTCAGGTGTCTTAGAGCCAATCAGCGTTTCCGCACGGGGAACACGTGGGCGTGACGTCGTCGAGTGTAGCCCTCTGGGAAGTGGAGTTCTGAAGAGCGGTGTCGCCGTGGACACAGCAGCTGCTGTTCACACTGTGTGCATTAATTCATGATTCACTTTACTGCATATCCTGTACATCTGCACTCCTGGACACTCTCAGACACTTTACTGCATATCCTGTACATCTGCACTCCTGGATACTCTCAGACACTTTACTGCATATCCTGTACATCTGCACTCCTGGACACTCTCAGACACTTTACTGCATATCCTGTACATCTGCACTCCTGGATACTCTCAGAAACTTTACTGCATATACTGTACATCTGCACTCCTGGACACTCTCAGACACTTTACTGTATATACTGTACATCTGCACTCCTGGACACTCTCAGACACTTTACTGCATATCCTGTACATCTGCACTCCTGGATACTCTCAGACACTTTACTGCATATCCTGTACATCTGCACTCCTGGACACTCTCAGACACTTTACTGTATATCCTGCACATCTGCACTCCTGGATACTCTCAGACACTTTACTGTATATCCTGTACATCTGCACTCCTGGACACTCTCAGACACTTTACTGTATATCCTGCACATCTGCACTCCTGGATACTCTCAGACACTTTACTGTATATCCTGTACATCTGCACTCCTGGATACTCTCAGACACTTTACTGCATATCCTGTACATCTGCACTCCTGGATACTCTCAGGCACTTTACTGCATATCCTGTACATCTGCACTCCTGGACACTCTCAGACACTTTACTGTATATCCTGTACATCTGCACTCCTGGATACTCTCAGAAACTTTACTGCATATCCTGTACATCTGCACTCCTGGACACTCTCAGACACTTTACTGTATATCCTGTACATCTGCACTCCTGGACACTATAGATACTTTACTGTATATCCTGTACATCTGCACTCCTGGACACTATAGAAACTTTACTGTATATCCTGTACATCTGCACTCCTGGATACATTCAGACACTTTACTGTATATCCTGTACATCTGCACTCCTGGACACTATAGATACTTTACTGTATATCCTGTACATCTGCACTCCAGGACACTATAGAAACTTTACTGTATATCCTGTTCATCTGCACTCCTGGATACATTCAGACACTTTACTGTATATCCTGTACATCTGCACACCTGGACACTTTAGACACTTTACTGCATATCCTGTACATCTGCACTCCTAAACACTTTAGACACTTTACTGCATATCCTGTACATCTGCACTCCTGGACACTCTCAGACACTTTACTGTGTATCCTGTACATCTGCACTCCTGGATACTCTCAGACACTTTACTGCATATCCTGTACATCTGAACTCCTGGACACTCTCAGACACTTTACTGTATATACTGTACATCTGCACTCCTGGATACTCTCAGACACTTTACTGTATATACTGTACATCTGCACTCCTGGATACTCTCAGACACTTTACTGTATATCCTGTACATCTGCACTCCTGGATACTCTCAGACACTTTACTGCATGTCCTGTACATCTGCACTCCTGGATACTCTCAGACACTTTACTGCATGTCCTGTACATCTGCACTCCTGGATACTCTCAGACACTTTACTGCATATCCTGCACATCTGCACTCCTGGATACTCTCAGACACTTTACTGTATATCCTGTACATCTGCACTCCTGGATACTCTCAGACACTTTACTGCATATCCTGTACATCTGCACTCCTGGATACTCTCAGACACTTTACTGCATATCCTGTACATCTGCACTCCTGGACACTCTCAGACACTTTACTGCATATCCTGTACATCTGCACTCCTGGATACTCTCAGAAACTTTACTGCATATCCTGTACATCTGCACTCCTGGACACTCTCAGACACTTTACTGTATATCCTGTACATCTGCACTCCTGGACACTATATATACTTTACTGTATATCCTGTACATCTGCACTCCTGGACACTATAGAAACTTTACTGTATATCCTGTACATCTGCACTCCTGGATACATTCAGACACTTTACTGTATATCCTGTACATCTGCACTCCTGGACACTATAGATACTTTACTGTATATCCTGTACATCTGCACTCCAGGACACTATAGAAACTTTACTGTATATCCTGTTCATCTGCACTCCTGGATACATTCAGACACTTTACTGTATATCCTGTACATCTGCACACCTGGACACTTTAGACACTTTACTGCATATCCTGTACATCTGCACTCCTAAACACTTTAGACACTTTACTGCATATCCTGTACATCTGCACTCCTGGACACTCTCAGACACTTTACTGTGTATCCTGTACATCTGCACTCCTGGATACTCTCAGACACTTTACTGCATATCCTGTACATCTGAACTCCTGGACACTCTCAGACACTTTACTGTATATACTGTACATCTGCACTCCTGGATACTCTCAGACACTTTACTGTATATACTGTACATCTGCACTCCTGGATACTCTCAGACACTTTACTGTATATCCTGTACATCTGCACTCCTGGATACTCTCAGACACTTTACTGCATGTCCTGTACATCTGCACTCCTGGATACTCTCAGACACTTTACTGCATGTCCTGTACATCTGCACTCCTGGATACTCTCAGACACTTTACTGCATATCGTGTACATCTGCACTCCTGGATACTCTCAGACACTTTACTGCATGTCCTGTACATCTGCACTCCTGGATACTCTCAGACACTTTACTGTATATCCTGTACATCTGCACTCCTGGATACTCTCAGACACTTTACTGCATATCCTGTACATCTGCACTCCTGGATACTCTCAGAAACTTTACTGCATATCCTGTACATCTGCACTCCTGGACACTCTCAGACACTTTACTGCATATCCTGTACATCTGCACTCCTGGACTCTCAGACACTTTACTGCATATCCTGTACATCTGCACTCCTGGACACTCTCAGACACTTTACTGTATATACTGTACATCTGCACTCCTGGATACTCTCAGAAACTTTACTGCATATCCTGTACATCTGCACTCCTGGACACTCTCAGACACTTTACTGTATATCCTGTACATCTGCACTCCTGGACACTATAGATACTTTACTGTATATCCTGTACATCTGCACTCCTGGACACTATAGAAACTTTACTGTATATCCTGTACATCTGCACTCCTGGATACATTCAGACACTTTACTGTATATCCTGTACATCTGCACTCCTGGACACTATAGATACTTTACTGTATATCCTGTTCATCTGCACTCCTGGATACATTCAGACACTTTACTGTATATCCTGTACATCTGCACACCTGGACACTTTAGACACTTTACTGCATATCCTGTACATCTGCACTCCTGGACACTTTAGACACTTTAC
>JAMWET010005943.1:167500-215000 GCA_024036415.1 Prochilodus magdalenae | reverse complement strand
TCTACTACAATACCCAGCATGCATCACACACATATGTCCTACAAGTACTGGTAATCCAAGTGGGGTCCACAAGTCCAACCTGATCTGCTGACTAATAAACACAACCAAACTAGCATTAACATAACTCTTGCTCAGTCATCAAACAAAACTAACTAAAGAAGCGATTACAAGCCTGTGGATGCCAGATGCCTGTTGTTCAACTATTCAGCCATACAAAATGACCCAGACTGAGGAAAGGCATGGGGATGGCATACTCACCTATGAGTCATGTTTCTCATTTACCACATACATATGTAAACTGTACTGTGAAGAAGCAGAAAACCTCTCTAGCCAGACTGACCCTTATGAGGACCACATCAGCAGCCTCGATGGCCACGTCAGTGCCTGTGCCGATAGCGATGCCCAGGTCAGCGCGGGCGAGAGCAGGTGAGTCATTGACCCCATCACCCACCATGGCCACCTTCAGCCCCTTTTCCTGCAGCTCCTGCACCTTTGCCACCTTGTGAGAGGGCAAGACTTCAGCAAACACCTTCCTGATTCCAACCTGCAGGTAAGAATGGAACAGAGCAGCTAAAGCACAAACATACGATTACGACAAACTACTAAAACATTACATGTGCACTTTATGATAATGACCTGTGACCTCATTTCCTCTTCTCTATCTCATCTCTTTATTTCAGATCAATCAGATTAATGATAAATACAGTCTTTTAAATATGTGGTTGGTTAATAGTTAATACACTATCATTTGTAGATCAGTTTTAGATGTAAGGGGCTTAAGACTTATTTCTGTTGAAGTGCATTTTGCTGCTTAGTGTGAAAAAGGATTTTGACAGAAATGGGCCATTTGACTGACACGTAAAATGACCAACCACAGAACACTGTCTGTGTACACTGTAGGGTCAGATATGTTTTCAATTGATTTTAAAAAAGGGAAACATCACACCTGCAGGAAGCAACATGGTACATGCCATCATGCATGGACGTCTTATGGTCACTACATGTTCTCTATTCCCAGGATAGTCCTCAGTCCTAGTCTGCCCTGTGCCCACTGTCCTCAATGCCCACTGTTTTGAGAACTTACATTTCTGGGTGCTTCAGAAAAAAAGAACTTTGGTCATGAACTTGACAGTCTGTTCTTTAATCCACGAGCTACAGTGTATCTCGCTCTAAAGCACCTGTCACAGAGCGTGCATCTACTTGCAGAAGTTTCCTACCAGATTTGGGGAACCAGCCTTGTGGTCAGATGGGTCCCAGTTTGATCCCCTGAACTAATAGGACATGATTGAGAGTGCCCCTGAGGAAGTCACTTGATGCTGCCCACCACAAGTGTGCTCACTGCCCCTTCAGTGTGTGTGTTCACGAGAGTATGTGGGGGTTTCCACTGCATGGATGGGTCAAATGTGGAGGTCAAATGTTATCTGTTCTGGTTAATGATTCTTAATTCTAATTAAAGCTGTTACACTGAAGTGCTCTTTTCTGTAATCCTCTTGTTCATGCATTGTCCAGTGTCCAGTTTTTGACCATATGGCCAAACTGTAAATTTGTTCATTACTGAAATAAATTGGGGCTGATTATCATGGCATTTATATTCACTAATATTGCTATGACAACCAAATAAGACAAATGTAATTCACTGTAATTAACTGTAATAAATGTCCTGTATGAAGACCCTAGGGGGCTATTACGGTCCAATAGTTGTGCATTACTTCACAGTGATTTTGTGTTCATTCTAAATAACTGCAATTAGGCAAAAATCTGATTAATAAAAATATGGGTTCACATAAGTGCATGTGTGCATGTGTTTGAGTGTGTGTGTGTGTGTGCGTGTGTGTGCGCATGCGTGGGTGTGTGTGTGTTTGAGTGTGTGTGTGTGTGTGTGTGTGTGTGTGTGTGTGTGTGTGTGTGTGCAAAGGTGCACCTGTGTGGCGATGGCTTTAGCGGTGCGTCTGTTATCTCCAGTGATCATGAGAACATCAATGCCCATCCTGCTCAGTGTGTGCACTGCCAGAGCTGACTCCTCTTTCACCGTGTCTGCTATAGCCAACATAGCACACAACACACCTGGTACAGAGAGAGAAAGAGAGAGAGAGAGAGAGAGAGAGAGAGGGAGAGAGAGAGAGAGACAGAGAGAGAGAGACAAAGAGGGAGAGAGAGAGAAAGAGAGAGAAAGAGAGAGAGGGAGAGAGAGAGAGACAGGGAGAGAGAGAGAGAGAGAGAGAGAGAAAGAGACGGAGCGAGAGAGAGAGAGAGAGAGAGAGACAGAGAGAGAGAGAGCGAGAGAGAGACAGAGACAGAGAGACAGAGAAGATTGAGAGTGAGGTGACACCTGCATCAGTCCTCTCAATTCCTTTAATACTGATTGTACATATACCTACATAATAAGCTCACCACACAAAATATTAGTATCTCCACGAGCACCAATAACAGCTGTGATTCGATTTGGCATGGACTGGACACATCACAAGACACATCAATGTTCAGCCAAAATTGTATTAAAGAATTGCGCAGTTGTGCCAGATTTGGCGGATGCGTTCCCTGGCACATTTCCGAGGAGAATTCCCTGTAGACTGTGTGACCATACACTTTCATACACCTGCAGATTCAACTACTTCTTCACACTATGGCATTCGGCACACCCAAATAGAATCGCTCCTTTTAGCCAATCGCTAACATCTGCTTTGGACCCATGTTCTACACATGGAAGAAGACATTCACTGTACCACCTCTTCTACATCTATGTATTTATATATATATCCTCCACAGGTATTTATAGCTCCATCATCCTCATGCAGCGCCATCTGCAGGAGCGTGAAGTTACTACCATCCAAAACGCAAGGTGAGTTTGTCCGGGGAGCTTACAATACTGTGCAATACAATCTAGAATCATTTAGGCCTTCAGCTGAGACTGTACCATCAATGGCCACTAGGATGGCAGTCTGGCCTTTGGTCTCATGGCTGCTCATGGCTTCATCCACATCAGCTGTGACCTGTATCCCGTTTCTCTGCATCCACCGCCTGTTCCCAATCAGAACTGAATACGTAGGGGGTCCTGGATACACAGAAAGACACACAACATGCACAAGCACTAATGATGAACCATAACTGAGTATGTGAAAATACCACTAGGTGCTCATTTCGTGACATACAGGGCTTCCAGAGAGCATCTTAGCACAAGGAAGCTTCTTAAATAGTAGAGTGAGCATCACACTGAACACTGTCTCTCCCAGCTAAGAGGATCTGATATTGTAACCTGTATGAAACTAAGACCCTGAATTCATAGAGCAGTGTAACCGCATGCACTAGAGGGCACCATATGCACACATTACTGACCAGGACTTGGGTCAGAGTCTGTAACCAAACTGCTCTCGTCTGTCGTAGCTCCTTGGAGGGTGAGCTGGGTGGACGGTGTGTGTGGACTCTCTGTCCCAGGGCTGTTCTGCAGGAGTTCCTCGATGTTAGTAACTTTGCAGCTGATTCCACAGCCCGGCACTGCCTGGAAGTCATGGCAGTAGCCCAGCATCTCCGTGTCCAGCTCCTGCAGTGGGAAAGAGAGAGTCCCAGAAAAGACTCAGGCTAGAGAGCACCTCTGATTCCACTCCAGCACTTCAGACCCACTCAGCTTCCAGTCTTGAGGGTTTCTTGCCTCACTTGGCACCAATGAAGTTTGTATAGAAAGTTTAGAAAGTTTGGGGACACGTGGCATTGTTCTATTTAGTTACTATTTAGCCAAAACAGAGAATTAGCTACCTGCTAATCCTTTGGGTATATTTATATTCATCACTTCAGGTTCATTAAGATATAGTTCTTGCTATAAATGGTAGGTCTGTGTGAAATAAACTCCTTTAACTATCTATCTATCTATCTATCTATCTATCTATCTATCTATCTATCTATCTATCTATCTATCTATCTATCTATCTATCTATCTATCTATCTATCTAACCCCAGCCACTGTTGCATATACAAACATCCCTTCATCCACAATGGCCACACCATGTCACCATCCACCCCAACATACAAATATCCACCCAACCTCCCAAAATTCTAGAATTTCAATGTGGTCTCAGACTTTCGGGCTTGTAACACCCTGTCAGGGAGGGTCTGAGCAAGATGCATGTTCTTACAGTGATAGGTTCCCAAACCCCACCCTGGTGCAAAGCGATGTCATTAAACAAGCCATTCATTTTGATGAAGACTTCAGATAATACGAACTGTTAATTGATATGATATAATAACTTGATAATCACTCAATAAGTTTGACCAGGACTAGAACTAGCGAGTTAACATTTTGATTTCAGGTTGACTTTAAGCTGCTGGAGGCTTTGAGTACCGATGAGGACCTGGATCACAAGGAGGATAAAATGTGTAGACTTCTGAAAAATTATTTGTTTTTGTTAGCACAATCTAAATAGCTTTCGGTTTCATTAATGTCTGTGTAGAAACGCTAAGTGTTCCCAAACGTTTGACCGTGAGCAGGCATGAAAAACACTGATCCATTCTTGAGTCCAACAATTTAAAATGAATATAAGTTTTAATTAGAATTCAATGCGAATGAAGTCTCAAATTCCCCCACACTATAAATCCATTTATTTGGCATAATTAAAAACATGTTACTGGAAAATCACCCCATCCCGTATGTTACATTTAAAGCAGACAGGAAGGTGTATATAAATAACACAGATGCATATTAATATTATTATCAGTCATGCTGTATTCTGACATATACAGAACTAAATTAGCACAGCTAAATCACCATCTACAGGCTGAAGCATTCTAACACATGATCGACGTGTGCGGGTTCTATACCTGTTTGCAGTGTTTGGCGACAGCCATGCCCAGTGGATGCTCACTGCTGGCCTCTGCCGTGCCCACTACAGCCAGAACCTTCCGGAGGGGCAGCCGTGCCCGATCCCACAGCACCAGCACCCGGGTGACCCGCGGCACCCCGTTAGTAATGGTGCCCGTTTTATCAAACATCACGGCTCTGATCTGCGGAACACACAAAGGTTGTCTGACATGCTGTGCAGCCTAACATAAACAAAACACCCCAAAGGCTACAGCTCCTTCCCCACTGGCTGCCATGACTACCTCCACCACACAGACAAAGTTTGGAGAACGGGATGAAACCATTGGTTTTGCCATAAAATCTTTATTTATTTATATATAGCTATATAGATATAGATCTTATATATAAGATATTTTGAATGTATCTCTATATTTTGCATAGGTTAAACATTGCAGCTGTCCTTTATACGGTGTAGTAACTTCATGATATGGTATTATAGTAAGAGCCAGACCACTGAGAGTTAAAAAACTTAAATTAAGGGCTCAGTGAAACCTTTATGATGTAATGCATAAGAAAATGAAAAACAAGCATTGCCTTGTGGGCCATCTCCAGCGGCTCTCCGCCTTTTATAAGGATGCCATTCTGGGCACCCACCCCGGTGCCCACCATCACAGCCGTGGGAGTTGCCAAGCCCAAAGAACAGGGACAAGCAATGGACAACACTGTGATGGATGCCTGGAACGCGAAACGTACGATCACCTCCGTCCGAGGAATGTTCTTATCATAGCCCTAAGCAGAACATACACTGATTACACATTTAACACTACAGAGCATCACAACAACAACAACAACAACAACAATAACAACAACAACAACAACAACACATATTTCTGACTGAAATCACCTGACAAAACTCCTCAAAGCTTATATGAAAAGATTTAGGTGTAAAATTATAAAAAATAAGGTGATGTTCACAGATCAGTGTCTACTAAAGGTTTGGGGACACCTCGCCTTTCAAAGTGTTAATGATCAATCTAACATATTAAGACTAATACGTACAGGGTATCTACAGTACAGTGAGGGTAGTGTACAGGGTATCTACAGCATAGTGTGGGCAGTGTACAGGGTATCTACAGTATAGTGTGGGCAGTGTACTGGGCAGTGTACTGGGTATCTACAGTATAGTGTGGGCAGTGTACAGGGTATCTACAGTACAGTGAGGGTAGTATACTGGGTATCTACAGTATAGTGTGGGCAGTGTACCGGGTATCTACAGTACAGTGTGGGCAGTGTACCGGGTATCTACAGTACAGTGTGGGTAGTGTACCGGGTATCTACAGTACAGTGTGGGCAGTGTACAGGGTATCTACAGTACAGTGTGGGTAGTGTACCGGGTATCTACAGTACAGTGTGGGTAGTGTACCGGGTATCTACAGTACAGTGAGGGTAGTGTACCGGGTATCTACAGTACAGTGAGGGTAGTGTACCAGGTATCTACAGTACAGTGCGGGCAGTGTACAGGGTATCTACAGTACAGTGTGGGCAGTGTACCGGGTATCTACAGTACAGTGTGGGCAGTGTACCGGGTATCTACAGTACAGTGAGAGTAGTGTACAGGGTATCTACAGTACAGTGAGGGTAGTGTACCGGGTATCTACAGTACAGTGCGGGCAGTGTACAGGGTATCGTGTACAGTGAGGGTAGTGTACAGGGTATCTACAGTACAGTGAGGGTAGTGTACCGGGTATCTACAGTACAGTGAGGGTAGTGTACCAGGTATCTACAGTATAGTGTGGGCAGTGTACAGGGTATCTACAGTATAGTGTGGGCAGTGTACAGGGTATCTACAGTACAGTGTGGGCAGTGTACCGGGTATCTACAGTACAGTGTGGGCAGTGTACCGGGTATCTACAGTACAGTGAGAGTAGTGTACAGGGTATCTACAGTACAGTGAGGGTAGTGTACCGGGTATCTACAGTACAGTGAGAGTAGTGTACAGGGTATCTACAGTACAGTGAGGGTAGTGTACCGGGTATCTACAGTACAGTGCGGGCAGTGTACAGGGTATCGTGTACAGTGAGGGTAGTGTACAGGGTATCTACAGTACAGTGCGGGCAGTGTACAGGGTATCGTGTACAGTGAGGGTAGTGTACAGGGTATCTACAGTACAGTGCGGGCAGTGTACAGGGTATCTACAGTACAGTGTGGGTAATGTACTGGGTATCTACAGTATAGTGAGGGTAGTGTACTGGGTATCTACAGTGCAGTGTGGGTAGAGTACCGGGTATCTACAGTGCAGTGTGGGCAGTGTACAGGGTATCTACAGTACAGTGTGGGCAGTGTACCGGGTATCTACAGTACAGTGTGGGCAGTGTACCAGGTATCTACAGTACAGTGTGGGCAGTGTACCGGGTATGTGTGGGGCATATCACTAGGATGTGTGCGGTGTACGGGATATTTACAGAACAGTTTGGGCAGTAAACAGTGTATTTATAGGACAGTGTAGGCAGTGTACAGGGTATCTACAGGTCAGTGTGAGCAGTGAACAGTGCATCTGCGCTACAGTGTAGGCTATCTACAGCAATAAAAACAATGAGGTAGCCATGTGGGGCAACTCTGGCAATTACTTACAGGAAAGTACTTCACCACGATGTCAAAGTCCAAAAACCCAATAATGAGCCACACAGCCAGGGTTACTACAGAGACAATGACAATGAAAGGGACGAAGTAGCCACTCAGTTTGTCTGCTAATTGCTGGATGGGTGCCTGAGTAATACAATCAAAACACATTCGAGAGAATTATCCTCTTAGCTTCTAAATAAAGAACACTGGAGGAACATGATTTCTGCTGGTGTTTGTGTGTTGGTGTATTGCTTGTAATGCTAAGCTTTCTGCAACAGCACTGGTTGTGTGTTTGTGTGTGTGTGTGTGTGTGTGTGTGTATGTGTGTGTGTGTGTGTGTGTGTGTGTGTGTGTGTGTGTGTGTGTGTGTGTGTGCTGCCTTTCTAATACATTTGTCATTTTGGCATTATTAGTAATATTAAATACTATTTAGTAATTTATATCTGATGGTTTTGGGAATACACTCATCATTGAAACAAAATCGTTGCACCCAGAAGTAATCCACTGACAGAAACGAAACTTAGTGGGTAGGTTTGGAATCATGAGACATGACATAAGCAAGGACGGGCCCTATCACTGTACCTGACCGACTATATAAGGTTGTCCTGTCGCATGTGCTTTACCTTCTGACTCACACTGTTGTGTTGGTAGCGTCCTTTGTAAGTAAAGTACATCTTAGAAAAGAGTTCAAAAGCTATTTGAATATTCAAGCTGCATGGGATGGATTCTCGCAGGACACCATTAGGAACCTCTACAACTCCATACCGAGACATCTGGCGTGTTGCGTTAGCAAACATGGCAGCTGAAACAGTACATGTGGACCCGAGAACAAACTAGCTTTTTAAAACCATGTGTTTTTATTCAAACTTTGAGGGTATGTTTAATATAACATTCAATTTTAGTATCATATAATTACAGTTTATGTTTTACTTTGTGTTTTCTGGGACATCATATGAAATAAAGCCTACAAAGACACAGCAGAGATGGCTCTCCAGCCGAGGTCACCTCTGTCTCCTTCAGCTTGGAGAGGCTCTTTTTAACAATGTCCGTGTCCTCTCTCCAATTAGTCCCAGCTGTCTGTCATTAGGAGAAGGAGCACTCTACAGGTTGTTGAGGACGAAAGGCAGCTCAGCTCTGCTCAGCACGTGCTTCATGGAAATGCTTACTTGTTTTGGGCATTTTTGCCTTCCTGTGTCAAAATGTCTTTTGGCCATCCCTATGTATCACATGCATTACTGTATGTGTGTAAGTGCGCACATAGCTGCACCCAGAAGGCATCAGCCGACGGGAAGGAAACTTGGTGGGTAGGTTTGAGATGATTAGACACGTGAATGATTCAAGGTTCACGCTCGGCCCGCATGTGACGTAAGCAAGGACGGGCCTTATCACTTATCAGCATAATATCATAACGTGTTCATTTTCAGGGCCCCCTCCCCCACCAGAAGGTTGATTTTAAAACACTCAGGGGGTCAAAGAGATTAATGAGGGTGTCCCAGGCCCCCCTAGAACCCTCTTGTATTTTGCCCACCGGACCCCCAACATTCAGCCGAAGTAAACGAGTGAGGTGCTTGCATAACATCATCAGTCTCCTGACTTCAGTCCTTTCAAGGATGCGAAGCTGTGAGTCCATCAGAGGGACCCTCAGCAAGAACCGACCAAATTTGATCCACAAAGCTGCAAAATGACTTTGGCTCCCCTCGCTGTATCTATATGAGCCTGTGTTTATTATGTGTGAGCATGTGTATGCGTCTGCTACCTTGGATGTCTGTGCCTCCTCCACCAGTCTAACTATCTGGCAGAGTGTAGTATCTGCTCCAACATGTGTGGCCTCCACCAGCAGTGCTCCATGAGCATTAATAGAGCCAGCAATCACACAGCTACCTGGTTTCTTCCTCACCGGCATTGGCTCTCCTGCAGAAACACACATCCTTACAGATAACCACTGATGTTCATAATTAACCATGAGTCTAATGCTTCAACCGCACATCAGTGAATAATTAAATGAGATACAAAGACTTACCTAATTATATCTCTAGTTAAACGACTAGAAATACAGTCTAGTCCTATATTTCTGACTTCAGTGAGCTTACTTCATCATGGAAACAAGTGACAACATCATGTGGAAAGTGCAAAGTTAAAACTGCAGATAATTCTGCAGTTATATTTGTGCGTAGAGGAGAGAATGATTTGAATTTGATGGAATATTACTGTGCAGGGTCCTCCTCTGCCAATATTTAATAATAAAACAAAATACTGACGTGTGGTATGTGATGTAAAATGAATATAAATACAATGTATAGGATAATGTAATTGTAATGGTATGCAGTTGGCCAGTGGCCTAACGTGTCCATTAAAGCCTGTTACCTGTGATAAGAGATTCATCAGCCATGGAGCTTCCCTCAATCACTTTACCATCAACAGGGAACTTTCCTCCAGGCACAACCTTCACCACGTCTCCCCTCTGCACCAGCTCCACAGAGACCTGCTCCTCACTTTGGAGAAATATTCAACATTAGGGCCAATCCCACTCTATATCAGTGTTTTTCAGTTTTCAACAGAATCTAAAAATGCCTGGTGTCCTTAAAATTGTGGGTTCATTTTCACGATGAATGGACCAAAAGAAATTACTGGGCAATAAATCTGGTTCCATTGACTTACATTAAAGCAAAGTATGCATGAACTAATACAACAGCTGAAGCACATGCAGTATATACATTACTGAGAGCAGAGCAGCCAATTGTCCACCACTTGTGGATGTGCATAATGATAAGACCTACATACAAGAGAGGCTTTCATTAAGGGTAGTTACAAAGGAGTCCTTTAGCAATCAACAAATTATAGAACTTTATGTATTATAAAAGACGCCACTGGTAACCTGATAACAAGACACTGATAAGAAATCATTGTTATTGCCTAGGTAGCTATCTATCTATCTATCTATCTATATATATATATATATGTACAGGGGTTGGACAATGAAACTGAAACACCTGGTTTTAGAACACAATCATTTATTAGTATGGTGTAGGGCCTCCTTTTGCGGCCAGTACAGCGTCAGTTCATCTTGGGAATGACATATACTGCGTCCTGCACAGTGGTCAGAGGGAGTTTAAGCCATTCTCCTTGCAGGATAGTGGCCAGGTCACTACGTGATGCAGGTGGAGGTTCGTCCTTCTTGGTGGTATGCTGACATTACCCTGGATACCGTGACTCTTGATACATCACAAAGACTTGCTGTCTTGGTCACAGATGCGCCAGCAAGACGTGCACCAACAATCTGTCCTCTTTTGAACTCTGGTATGTCACCCATAATGTTGTGTGCATTGCAGTATTTTGAGCAGAACTGTGCTCTTACCTGCTAACTGAACCTTCACACTCTGCTCTTACTGGTGCAATGTGCAATTAATGAAGATTGGCCACCAGGCTGGTCCAATTTAGCCATGAGACCTCCCACACTAAAATGACAGGTGTTTCAGTTTCATTGTCCAACCCCTGCATATATATTTACCCAAAATGTTGATCAAATACAGAAAAAGAAAGTACATCTTAAGTACTTTTAAGTGCAACCTAAGTAACTAGGGAACCTAAATCTGTATTTTGGCACAGTACACAATTTATCTGCTGTGCCACAAAAAAAGAATGTGCCATGAACTTTCTGCTAAGACTACATTTATGTTTCCATATGTTAAATCCATCAACAGTAATTCAGGTGTGCTGAAGAGTGTTCTCTGTGGAGGACGTGTTCATCTCTTTTCACTTAGCAAAACAAAGTAAACTGAGCAGGCAGACCCAAACCCAAACACTCGTCTGTTCTGGTGCTGTCCGTTTAAATTTTCCTCTAACATCTGAACACAGTAGCTGCCCTTTACACTGAATGAGAATTGGATAAATGGACCATTTTGGAGAACCATTCCAGTGATGTGTTGATGATATAGTAACAGAATGGGCAATCTTATAATCAGTATGATCACAGCATGCCAGAATGTGTAGTGGTGGGGGGGATGTTTACTGTGACCAAGAAGGTCATGGTTCTGATCTCAGCTGGCTCAATCTACTAATGATGGAGAGGCTGCGCATTCCACCTCCAGGGCTGTCTGGTCATTTTTAGAGACTCCACAGTCGCGTAATGATAGTTCATACCTGATGATGGAGTTGTCACTGCCTAGCGTCACTATAGTGGCATCTGTGGCTTGAAGGGACATTAGCTTGGCCAGCGCCTCCGATGTCTTACTCTACAAGGACACCAAAAACACACTTCACAGTGAGAAAGAATTTTTTCACCAATTTCCAGCAAATCTATTAATGATTCATCATTTTACAGGCTGGATAGTTCCTTCTAGACCCTTTTCCATCCTATCACAACCCCCATTTCTAATGACAAAGCTGATCTGTGAATATCCCAGCTTGACCTAATAGTGAGAAAAACGCACACATGACACTGGAGGTGGGAGGTTTGGTTCAATAGTTACTGATTAAATCCAGCTAAGAAAGCTGAACACACGCTAGACAACTCTTATCTCTGAGCTTTGCCACTGAAATCACTGAAAACGTTTTGGCATAGAGCCACCTTTGCCACGTGTAGCAGTCCAGCTAGCAGCATGACCCAGCAAAAATAAGTTAGCACGGCTTTAAGCTTGGAAAGACCTCAAACAGTGAGAAGAGCCTGGAGTTACATCCAATAGACAGGATGATATCGTCGGTGTCCACAGAAAAACAAGTATCTCCAAAATGGGAACTTTTAATGTAAGTCAATGGAACCAGACATCCTTCCGAGCATTTCTGGGCCATTTCAGTTGGTCCGTTCATCATGCAAATCTCACAGTGTGTCAATGGCAGCGGCTGTTTTCAAATAAAGGTCAAAATTGACAAAAATGGAGATACATGATTTTCGTTGGACAGCGATGATATACAGAATGACTCAGTTGTCATAGGCTTCTTTATTATACAGATAATACAGTATATAAGCTTTGTGCTTCATATCAAGGCTTTAGCTTTAGCACATAGCGTGTAATAAACGGCTGTAAGCCATCAGATGATGCGTATGACAGTACATTTTGTGCTAATACATAAAACTCTACATAAAAACGACTTTTCTGTGAATATTATGTCTAATATTGTCTAATATTAATAAATTCTGGAACAACATGAACCTGACTGATTTTTCCTTAGGACTTCTCAAGAACAAATTTAAAGTCTTAGGATGATATTGGTATAAGAAGACTATTATTATTTGTTAAGATTATTTTTAATACTTTATAAAAAAATGTAAAAGGCAAATATTTTACACTTTTGTCATTTTATTTATTTTTCCCTGAAATTCATGTGTGCAGCAACTGTGCTTTGATATACCAAAAGTCATTTTTACATTTAATAATCATTTTTAATATTCTGTTTATTGAGGCGTTACAAGTCAAATATATCAAAGCTACATCATATTGTCTTGAATAGCACCTTTTACCCTTTTCTCATAAATTGACTATATACATGTATATACATACAGGGAATACGCTGTCTATATATCAGTGGTTGGTGTAGCTCAGCGGTTAACACCTTTCCCCACAAGGGAGCTACCACCATATGTGGGAGACAGGGGTTCAAATCCCAGTCTAGGTAGCAAATGCTGTGCTATACTCCTAACACTGCACTGGCCTACCTGTAATACGATTACCTTGTAAGTCGCTCTGGATAAGAGCGTCAGCTAAATGCCATAAATGTATATTTAGAATGCTGTATAATATATAAGACGTTAGCAAAACAGAAGTCAGAAAACATATTTAGTCAAAACAAATTTTGCCTGGACGGCCTACAAATCATCCAACCTTCAATTCGACTCCTAATACTCAAAGTCCAGTTAGACCTGAGCTCATTTCTAAATGCAAACTGCCGGACACTTCTCCTCACTGAGTCCCAGTGTTTGAATTGTGGCACAGCCCCAAATCATCTTTCCCTGTGACATGATTTCCAGGAGTTGCGGAATACTGTTATTTTACCTTGGCGATGTGTTCCAGCCAGCGTCCAAGGGCAACAAAAACCAACAGCATAGGAGGCGTATCAAAAAACGTGACTGGACTTTGCTTGGCCCCCTCGCTCATGGCTACCACCAGCACAATGCACGAGTACAGGTATGAGACAGTGGTGGCCAGGACGATGAGCACATCCATGTTAGCTACCCCATGCCTCAGGGAACGGTAGGCCTGGATGTAGAAGTATCGGCCTCCAAAGATCTGAAGTGGTGAAAGACAAAACGAAGGACAAACTTTTGAATATGATATATTTTTAGTATATGAACTTCTCCAGTGAACAGCAGTTTCATTTGGTAATAAGGTCTCTATGCACTTACATGCACTAATATGGCAAAACAGACGTGTATCGGTATTGTAAGGGTGAGTAACTAAAGGTGGCAAAAATGTTCCTCAGACGTTTCCTCAGAATATGATATGCATCAATATTTAGTTTTTTCATAAACCGGGACAGACCAAATGAAAGAAATGAAAAACTATACACCACATTCCAAATTATTATGCAAATTAGATTTAAGTGTCATAAAGATTAATTTTTTTTGTTTCTCAATCAAACTCTTGGATGGTATTGTGTCTCAGGGCTCTTTGGATCACTGAAATCAATCTCTGCCAGGCAAGGTCATCGGATTAAGAGAGCAGCCGCTAAAATGCCATTACAAACCAGCAAACAGGTATTTGAAGCTGCTGGTGCCTCTAGAGTCCCGCGAACCTCAAGGTGTAGGATCCTTCAAAGGCTGGCTGTGGTGCATAAACCTATTGTTCGGCCGCCCCTAACCAGTGCTCACAAGCAGAAACGGCTGCAGTGGGCCCAGACATACATGAAGACTAATCTCCAAACAGTCTTGTTTACTGATGAGTGTCGTGCAACCCTGGATGGTCCAGATGGATGGAGTAGTGGATGGTTGGTCAATGGCCACCATGTCCCAACAAGGCTGCGACGTCAGCAAGGAGGTGGTGGAGTCATGTTTTGGGCCGGAATCATGGGGAGAAAGCTGGTAGGACCCTTTAGGGTCCCTGAAGGTGTGAAAATGACCTCGGCAAAGGTCATCTTCATGCATGACTATATCTGGTGAGCTAAACCTGAAACAATAACACTGGCCTGCCACAGGCCAACACTGGTCAGCTAAACCCGTGGGAAAAAGTTTAAATCAGATACATATGTTTACGGCACGGGCCGCATTACAATGCGTCCATAAGCTCCAGTACTGACCACAGCACAGCAAGCTACACAAGCTAAACCCTCAAGATGAAACAGTCCAGCTGCCCTGCTGTGTCTAATTCACTCATACCAGCTTAACACACACTAACACACCACCACCACGTCAGTTATCACTGCAGTGCTGAGAATGATCCACCACCCACATCCATCACCAACATCCATCACCCTCCTGACCATTGAAAAACAGGGTATCAAAGTATACAGAGAAACAGATTCACTACAGTCTGTAGTTGTAGAACTACACAGTGCTCCTGTATGGTAAGTGCAGCTGATAAAATGGGCACTGGGTGTAGATACAAGGTGGTGGTTTTAATGTTCTCATATGGTTGTGTAATTTAACTGTGATGTAAGTGTGGGGCTGTTGCTGAGGTGGAACATTGGTGAAATGCAATGCAACGCTTTAGAAGAACAAGCAAGGCTTTGTTAAACCAGCGCTGAGCATCATGGGACACCCACAGCTGGTATAGACAGCCTCACTGATTATAATGGGAGCGTCTGCTGCTAGGACAAGGTGTAATACTAGACGGAAAACAAAGCCAACCAGGGACTACACATGAACCCTGCACACCGACAGGAACCAACTGGGAACCAAGATTGTGGCACAGGATTACAAACAAAACCAAAGAGCGCGCATACGGTGAATCAAGACCAAGCACGCCTATTGAAAGTCAATGGGGCCATAAGTGATACGGCTCCTGTCAGCTTGCGTCATCCACTTCACCCGTCCTCCGTCTGCAAGCTCATCAGAAAATGCGTGCTCTTAAGACACGAGCATTCCCAAAAATGGCAACAGTGTGACTGCTATCTAGAACAAAGGAGTAAATCTCAACTTCCAGCTGGTGCAAGTGAGGCTTGAGTGGGAGAATGAGTCCCTCTCCCTCATGCCAAAACCACCTGATTGTGCTTCTGGAAATCTTGGTACATTGGCAGCTCTTCATTTATAAACCCTCAAACCCTAAAACAACACACAAGTGGACATAACAAGGGGGCGGAGCTAGAGAGAAAGAAGCATGATGAGACTGAGGCAGAAGAACTGAGACAAAGTGGTTTTTGATTCTGGTCTGCATCATTTCATATCTTAAAGCTTGCCACTAGAAATCATGAGAAATCCTGTTAGTGTCTAGCTGATAACAGGTCATTCGACTGCATAAGGATTAATCATATGACGTGCAAATATCTAAAACACAAATGTAGTATTGATTCAAAGTTTACAATCCAACAGAATTATAATCCTACAAGCGAGAACTAGTATCAGATTACACCATCCCCAGCGTCGACTGTGAAGGGCTACTACAGGATGAACGTAATCTGCACCAGTACCTGGACAGGTGTGCAGAGCAGGAAGAAGGCAAGGTTGAGGATGGAAAGCCCAGGCAGAATGTTCTGTTCCACTGGCATGGAGCCTCCGTGCTCTGAGTGCTGGCTGTCCATCACCATCATGTAGATCATCAGCCCCATCACTGGGATGCCAAACACCAGGCTGAAGAGAAACGAGTGCTTCCACCTGCAGACGATGCGAAACCCAGCAGAGTCAGCTATCAGCTCACTCTCAGTCAGTGGCCAAAATTAACTTCACAATCTAATCTAATCTAATCTAATCTGATCTAATCTAATCTAATCTAATCTAATCTAATCTAATCTAATCTAATCTAATCTAAGTTTCGGAACACCACTAAATCCATCTGAGAGGCTTCACTGTTGGAAATGTGTCACTGTGCTTGTTTGCCGTTGTTGCTACAACACGGACAGAGGGGGAAACAACAAGAGATACTTGCTGCCGTATCTCCTCCTGGTGATCCAAACCTTCATTCTTTCTCAAGCCATCACCCTTAATCAGCGACACCCCAAAGCCCAGACCCTATGAGCAGAAAAAGAGAGAGAGGGTGAGTGAGTGAGCATGAACATTCACTATGGTTGAGATTCCAATAACTCTAGAGTGTATTTTCACTACAATTCAGAATTATGTCACCATTTTAAAGGGTCCGTTTAATTTTAATTTAGGTGCATTATTTATTCAGTATTATTATAATCAATCATAAAATCGATACAGCTGAATTTCCAGCCTCATGCGTTTTATACACCTCTACCTTTTTACTGGTGTCATTCTGGTGCATTAGCATCCTTAACCTCTGACTTTCTGATTAAAGACACATATAATATCACACTAATGGTTCCTAACTGTAATTACCTACACATTACTAATGTGGAGATACATTAACTCTGAAGTCTAAAAGACACGATGGTCCATCACTCATCCAGGGTCCAAACCCACCATCCATCCAGCAACCACCACCAAATTAGAATTAATTAGTGGAAAGACATACAAGAGCCTCTTTAATCAGTCCAGCTATTTCTTTCATGCTTGTGGGAACCACTGTGGGATCAAAGCAGGGATCTGAAAGCCCCCTGCCACAACAACGCATCAATCAAAGCAGCCATTTATTAAATCTGTATATCTGTATTCATGTACATCTGTATGCCAGTACGCGTGATCGTTATTGGGAACAGCAAATGTTCAGTACTTTGCCGGCACTGTGGGTCCTGTTATACCTCAACAATTCTGATGATGTCACGGGCTCCGACCATATCTGGGTTGAACTTCACGTGAGCCTTGCTGGTTGCCAAAGCGACAGTGGCCTCCAGAATACCCTTTGTTCTTAGAAGCTTGGTCTCAATGTTATGGACGCAGGAAGCACACGTCATACCGGTCACCTGGAGATATATCATAAATCAGGACAGAAGCAGTAACCAGTACCCAGTAACGGTAGTCAGTTATGGTAACCAGTTACAGTAAGCAGTCACAGTAATCAGTTACAGTAATCATTTATAGTAACCAGTTACAGTAAGCAGTCACAGTAACCAGTTACAGTAATCAGTTACAGTAATCATTTATAGTAACCAGTTACAGTAAGCAGTCACAGTAACCAGTTACAGTAATCAGTTACAGTAATCAGTTATAGTAACCAGTTACAGTATCCAGTTATAGTATCCAGTTACAGCAACCAGTTACAGTAATTGGTTACAGTACCCAGTGACAGTAATCATTTATAGTAATCAGTTACAGTATCCAGTTATAGTATCCAGTTACAGCAACAAGTTACAGTAATTGGTTACAGTAACCAGTTACAGTAATCATTTATAGTAACCAGTTATAGTAATCAGTTACAGTAACCAGTTACAGTAAGCAATTACAGTAATCATTTATAGTAACCAGTTATAGTAATCAGTTACAGTAATCATTTATAGTAACCAGTTACAGTAATCAGTTACAGTAATCATTTATAGTAACCAGTTACAGTAAGCAGTCACAGTAACCAGTTACAGTAATCAGTTACAGTAATCATTTATAGTAATCAGTTACAGTAACCAGTTATAGTATCCAGTTACAGCAACCAGTTACAGTAATTGGTTACAGTACCCAGTGACAGTAATCATTTATAGTAATCAGTTACAGTATCCAGTTATAGTATCCAGTTACAGTAACCAGTTACAGTAAGCAATTACAGTAATTATTTATAGTAACCAGTTATAGTAATCAGTTACCTTAATCATTTATAGTAACCAGTTACAGTAATCAGTTAAGCAATCAAATTAAAGGTATGTAGAGCGGTGGCGATCTGGGAGTCATATGCGAATTTCAGAGAGAGAGAATGAAGGTTTGCATGTTGGTTTAGTAAACATGGAGGCTTGACGCCATACTGAGAGACATCACTTCTGTATATGTAGCTCAATAAATATTCCCCATATTAGTCTAAATTTATCATCATGTATTGTTCCTGGTAACCTTTATCTTTTTTCCCAACAGCACTGCAGTCCCACACCTCCTTCCGGGTGCAGCTATTCTTTTGATGATGCGTGTAGTTTACATGTCAAGGTGAGTTATTACGAAATTAGGAATGGGTGGACTTTCCCTTTAAGTATTACACTGTGACAGTTGAACTTCCTCTTCCTAATGCTATATCACTATATCAGTGTTTTGATACAGGCTTGTATTCAGCAGATAAAGTTTCCATTGGGTTATATATTAAACCACGCTACACAGCAGCATTGCAAATTTGCCTGTGACTCACAGAAAGGTCCAGAACACCATCACTAACTGCACCCTCCTCCATTAGCGATGCTCCAAAGCCCAGGCTGGAGATGAATTTGACGATCTGAGCTGGATCCAGATCCTCTGGGTCGTACTTGACCTCGGCTTTACCCGCCATAAGAGCAACCAGAACAGATTTAATCCCTACATACACAAACACTCATTAACAGATGCAGGGGAGCAGACGAGCACACACTACAAAGATGCTTCCCTATGCTCTTTTTAGAGCACCAGACTGAACTTTGCTAGACTGTGAAAATACACTAAACTATATAGTCTAGAGTAAGCTTAAAGGCTACACATGGCAAAGACCCGGTAAAGCCATGGTTAGAGTTAGGTTCTAGGTAACAGCAGGCTGTGTAAAACTCTTATGCCTTTTTACAGCATATAATTAGTAGTTTTTGCAGATTTTGTTAATATGCTACATCAGTGTTACTTTGTTTATGACTTCTTGTGACAAATAATTGTGCGATTAGCAGATATATTGCTATGTTCATAGAACCCTTTTGATATTTTAGTGTGATGTAGTGAGACTGAAAAATACCATTACATAGGTCTAACCAAAATAAGTATAAAGTGTTTTCAGCTCTTTCACTTGTTTTATTCAATATTCCAAGAATTTAGAAACAATGAATTATACCTATCTGCAGTCCATGTTTCTCACTTTTCTGGATATTAATTTCTATATAATTGTGTTTGTGTTGGACCAAAATGAGCAGCTCTGTTTTATTCTATACACTACTGGAAACACGGCGCCCATCACTGTCCAGACACTCACTGTATCTGCCAGAAAAGCTAGAACCGATCCTTCTGTTCCTCACTAAGAACCTGCTGTACATGTGGAGAAGCTGATTTAAGAAGAAACTGGATTGCTCTCTTATTTCTTTTCCAGAGCTATATATATATATACAGGGGTTGGACAATGAAACTGAAACACCTGTCATTTTAGTGTGGGAGGTCTCATGGCTAAATTGGACCAGCCTGGTGGCCAATCTTCATTAATTGCACATTGCACCAGTAAGAGCAGAGTGTGAAGGCTCAGTTAGCAGGTAAGAGCACAGTTCTGCTCACAATACTGCAATGCACACAACATTATGGGACATACCAGAGTTCAAAAGAGGACACATTGTTGGTGCACGTCTTGCTGGCGCATCTGTGACCAAGACAGCAAGTCTTTGTGATGTATCAAGAGCCACGGTATCCAGGGTAATGTCAGCATACCACCAAGAAGGACGAACCTCCACCAGCATCACGTAGTGACCTGGCCACTATCCTGCAAGAAGAATGGCTTAAAGTCCCTCTGACCACTGTGCAGGACGCAGTATATGTCATTCCCAAGACCAACTGACGCTGTATTGGCCGCAAAAGGAGGACCTACACCATACTAATAAATGATTGTGGTCTAAAACCAGGTGTTTCAGTTTCATTGTCCAACCCCTGTATATATATATATATATATATATATATATATATATATATATATATATATATATATATATATATACATACGTATACATATGTATACATACGTTTTGTATTATTGAGTATATAGTCACATCACACATCTTAAAACACAGGCACCTTTATGTTTGAGCAGGCTTCTCTCAATGTTGGCCACACATGAAGCACACGTCATGCCTGTTACACGGATAAAGCACTTTCTGGTCTTCTCCTCTTCAGGAACTCTTGTTTTGGCTGAACTCATTGTAGCTGCCTGAGATCTGGGGGTTTGGGGCCGGGCTGCTGGCGGGGTCTTGTTCTTCGGCTGAGAGGACATGCTTCTGTGTGACCCTTGACCCCTGATTTGACTGTTTTGGCCAGAATCTTAGAGAGAGAAGAAAACAATGAGACATCTGGAGACATGGTCATACCCGCAGTAACTACTGAGCAGGATTTAAACTGTGTAGCAAGTCATTCTGTAATCTCTTAACTGAGCACTAACATTACAGCATGGCCTTTACTGAGTACTAATCCTAACAGAGAGAGAGAGACAGAGAGAGAGAGAGAGAGAGAGAGAGAGAGAGAGAGAGTAAAGTAATACAAGCCCTGTATAATCCTATTAGACACTCACTTTATTTCTTGGCACCTGCATGCCATTTAAAGGTTGCCATGTCTGAGTCCGAGTCATTCAAGAACACTTCATGTTATTCTAGAATGCCCACTTGAAAGGTAACCACGGAAACCCGTGTCCCACTTCAGTATCTGTTGGCTGAAAAGTCTGGTGCAGATAAGCTCATCAGGTGATCTTCGCTTCTACACCATCGTTCAACAATAAAAGCTGCTTTTTGTAGAACAGTGCAGCGATCACTCGCCAGCGCCAGCTCCACAAAGACATTCTGCCCATTGAACATTTTGTGTTGTCTATGTGCCGTGAGTATTATCCACTGACATGGGAGAACAGGGGAATAATGACTGCAGACAAAGGAGGGGAAGTGCTAAACCTGAGAGCTTAGACAGCCTGACCATGGAGCGCAGTCAAAACTCAACAGGTTACTCAAAAGCTTTATGGGAAAGTTTAGCTTTGGGTGCCATTAGATAGACATGACGGCTAAATCAGCTACACTACATTAAACCCGATGACTTCCCAAGAATTCTGCATCATGCAAGAACAACTGATATTGCACTGTCAGCAGTCATTCAGAGAGGCTGGATCAGAAATGACTCATTGTAGAGAGACTTCTAGACAAAGTTTTTAACAGTGGTGGTGATGGGAACCAGGGGTCCCCATATCTACAGCATAAGTATAGCCTCTTAATTCAATAACAAAAACCACCGGTGAACCTACACAGGTCTTCTGAGGTTTAATATGTCATGCTGATGATGGTAAAACACTGGTAGAACTCTGTTTCCAAAAAAAAGGTGGAACACTGTGCAAACCAGCACATAACAAACACCATTCAATGACACGCAAATCATTTAAACCCTACATTTAACTGGACATAGTACAAAGACCGAGAAAGTACCAGTCAAAAGCTTAGACACGGCTGCTAGAAGGTTCTCCTTATGTTTATCTTAATGATGTACTTTAGTATAAAAGTGGAGACATCAAACTATAAAATACAGCTCATGGAATTATACAGTCCACCTTAAAAACCTCCAAATGGACCTTTACAGGAGGACAGAGCAGCTGCAGTGGAGACCATTTCTATTGGACTGTCCATCACAAGTATTGTCTAAACTGAAAGGAGGATTAGAGCGTTTACACTGAGCTAAAACAGATCCTTTTTGTGCAATTAAATCTATATTAGAGGTGGAGATATGGCAGATACAGGGGTTGGACAATGAAACTGAAACACCTGTCATTTTAGTGTGGGAGGTCTCATGGCTAAATTGGACCAGCCTGGTGGCCAATCTTCATTAATTGCACATTGCACCAGTAAGAGCAGAGTGTGAAGGTTCAGTTAGCAGGTAAGAGCACAGTTCTGCTCAAAATACTGCAATGCACACAACATTATGGGAGACATACCAGAGTTCAAAAGAGGACAAACTGTTGGTGCACGTCTTGCTGGCGCATCTGTGACCAAGACAGCAAGTCTTTGTGATGTATCAAGAGACACGGTATCCAGGGTAATGTCAGCATACCACCAAGAAGGACGAACCTCCACCAGCATCACGTAGTGACCTGGCCACTATCCTGCAAGAAGAATGGCTTAAAATCCCTCTGACCACTGTGCAGGACGCAGTATATGTCATTCCCAAGACCAACTGACGCTGTATTGGCCGCAAAAGGAGGCCCTACACCATACTAATAAATGATTGTGGTCTAAAACCAGGTGTTTCAGTTTCATTGTCCAACCCCTGTATTTAAATGTGTGACACATTAAGAGGATATGTGGTATATCAGGATATGTATTGTTTCAGACATCTTATCAGTTGGAAGGGTTAAGTGTAAGCCTGTCTTTAGAATCACCAACAACATCCATTTAGTTAGGTGTATCTACAGTTTGGAATGGTACTGTACACAGTGTGTCCATTCAGAATTTTGGGACATATCTGAGGACAAAAGTTGGGAAGGAGCAACGAAGACTATCCTATGTAATGCTAAAGTTGCTCTGCTTGTTATCCCAGCTGTTCAGTAGCTCTGCGCGGTGGTCTCCACTGCTCCTGTGTTGAATGAAGAACACTGGTTTGAAAGCACAATGTTTCCTGTGTACCGCTAAAGGAAAAACACCTGGCGGAACATATTCTGTTTACTGTGAGCACTTGTAGAACACAACTCCGACCAACTGCCAACACGTTTACTATTTAATTAGAAAGAGAGTTGGAGACAGCTGTGTGGCCCCCCCTAAATCAACAAGGCTTAATTTGACCAGGGAAGCCCAAACTTCACTGTGCTCTAATTTCACAGTCTTTGTTTTATTTCAGATCCAGCGTGGTAGAGAGAGAGCACAGAGACCTGTCATTGTTCAGGTATGAATGGACGCTGTATGTGTGCATGCTTTACCTTGCTCCAGGTATGCTTCAAAGCCCATGTCCTCAATGGCGTCCCTGAGCTCTGCCGGACGGGTCAGACTGGGGTCGAATGTAATTATTCCCTTTTCCTCCTTTAGAGAAACTGTAACGGAATGCACACCATCCTTCTGGGATATCAGTCCCTCAATGGATTGCACACAAGAGTTGCAAGTCATTCCTTTTATTCCCACTGTCACTTTCTGGAGTGGAATGCTGTCCGTGGAATGAGGTATGGATTTCTGAGAACGTATTGAGCCATTAATTCTCGGCTCATGGAAAGACAACGGTGGACTCTGACCTGGAAGGGTTACCCTAAAATTCCCAGGAGGCAGTCCCTCCACCACCCCTTTGATTGTGTCCAAGGATACTAGGGATGGGTCGTATTTCAAACCCGCAGTTTTGCTTTCCAATGACACCTGCACAGCCTGGATACCCAGCATTCCGGACAAGCTCTCTGTGATGTTCCTCACGCATGAACCACAGCGCATCCCTTCCACACTGAACCTCACCTCCAGCCAGTCTGCTGGGGGAGGTTCAGCTTGGGATGGCTGCAGTAGGCATGGGTCCTTGAGAAAGGCTTCAAAGCCCATGTCTTCAATGTGTTCCCGCAGTTCCTCAGGCTTCACTTCCAAGGGGTTAAACCAGATAACCGCTTCTTTCTCACTTAAGGACACTTGGATACCCAGAACCCCTTGCAGTGCTCCAACACCCCCCTCAATGGAGCGTACACATGAGTGGCAGGTCATTCCCTCAACCCTGATTCTCACCAAGAGCTCCTGGAGCCTCGGTGGTTCAGGGAGAGACAAAGCATTGGATACTTCGCTCGCCTTATAGCCCATTCCCTGGATCTCCTGAAGGATCTCTCTGGTTGTAACTGTGGATGGGTAGTAGTCTACCCAGGCTGGTCCGCCAGACTGAGGAATAGACACAGCCTCCACACCCCTGAGAGCAGAAAGCCATGTGTGGAGGGCCTGAGCGGTTTCCGGACATGAAGGGCCACTGAGAAGTAGAGTTAGCCGAGAAAGGTGACCTGAGTTTGGTCTGAGTTCACTGAGGCTGCCAGGCTCATAGGCCAGATTATCAAAGGCATTTTTATTAGAGGCCCAGGTCTCACAGGGTCCCTCGTTCTCCTGAAAACAACAGAGACAAACAGTGAACAACACAAGCCTACATTTATTTGCCCACAGAAATAGCTAACAAGTCAGCAAGTAAAACATCAGTGTAGAACGCAGGGTGGCTCAATGCAACTTCCTGTGGAGGACTGGGTTATTTAAATATGGCTTTACTACCAATGCAAAAGCTCATTCAGTAATGATGACATTGAAAACAAGCAGAGCAGTATGGAAGAAAGCTGGAGCGTGCTTTTGGAATGGATGCGCTGTTTGGTTGAGCGTGGCATCAGTTTTCACAACCAACAGAGGCCAGAAGTTCGTTCTTTAAAGGGAATATCTCTTTGAAAACAACTTCCAAGGCTCCTCATGTGATCCTGCAACGAGGACCTCTGGGGACAACCCTGAGAAACTTGGAAATCTGGGTGGGACTGTAGACTTATGAGGGAGGGAACAAAACTGGGTGGAACATTTCTAATCCAATCAAACACCTTGTGAAGGTGGAGCTCAAAGTATGATGGTCAGCATTGTCCTATAGACTACAAGCCTGTCATGGGCCAACAAATGTAATGTAGGTCTGCATGGTAAAAATTCCCCCCTAGGTGCTCCAATTACTGTTCCCAATCTGGTTATTAGGGCCCCCCGTACAGTCATGGTGTGAGCCTTCAGATCTGCTTAAAAACTTGGTGGGTCTAAAAGATGAACTGTTGTAATATAGACATAGCAATTTGAAAAAATCGATTATAGCTCACATGGCCAACAATGCTGTCTTAACAGGTGAGAACATTTAATAACACGTAATAACACTGAGACTGTGAAGGGCCTGCGGAAGAGAATGGTGCGACCACAGCTAACTAAAAGAGGATATGCCAATTCCTTGACCACAACTCAGTCTGGGATTTTCCAGAAAATCATTATTTAGAGAAAAACATCCCAGTTACAATACCGATCACCCTTAGTGACCAACAGTAAGACGTGTATGTTTGGGAGTCCAACGAATTGAACTCCATGAACTTGTGTTGAACTGGGGCCAGTGCATAAGCGCAGGCTAATCACTGACTCTCTGGAGTATTAGTCCTAAAGTCACTCACCATGCAGGACATCAAAGAGCAGATTATACACCGGGCAAATCTGACTTATCACATGACCCCAGCTTATAGGGAGCTACGCACTGAGACGTGGAGAGATGTGGTGGCAGCTCTGGTTATTACATCTACCTTATTAGCAGTGTAACACGTGAGTTGGATATTGGAATCTGGACGGAACGGCAGCCATAATAAAACCACATCTGTTCAAGTCGCACCCATTGATAGTTGGGTTATGGGCTGGTAACAGAAACATTACAAAGGCTGAGCCTAATAGAGATAAGAAATGCATTAGCTGGAGAGCAAGGATCAGGGTTCCAAAGGCGAGGACAGACAGACTTCTGTAGGCAAACACACTGACAGACACACACTCTCATATAACACTGACCTTTATTCAGGCCTGGGTGAGGAGGCGGGGACTAGGAAAAACACGCTGTAATGAGGGGGTAATTTGCTCCCATGATCTCTATTGCTTTGTCCCAAACCATCTGATGATCTTGAGGCATGCTACTGTACTGCTAAATGTTGACCTGGTAGTTGACCTATTTTGAATTTTACAATGATAAATATTGAACATATCATGTGACGAAACTGTTTACCAAGCATGACCTGCATTGTAAAAAAGAAGAGAGATATTTACATTTACATTTAAGGCATTTAGCAGACGCTCTTATCCAGAGCGACTTACAACCATGCTTAGTGTTCCATTGGATAATATTCCAGCTAGTACAGGAAGTGTAGAGCCTAAAACTCACCATGAGCTCAGACACTGCCCGAACAGAGGGCCAGTGCTGATACCTAGAGATTAATACACAGACATACAGGGGTTGGACAATGAAACTGAAACACCTGTCATTTTAGTGTGGGAGGTCTCATGGCTAAATTGGACCAGCCTGGTGGCCAATCTTCATTAATTGCACATTGCACCAGTAAGAGCAGAGTGTGAAGGTTCAGTTAGCAGGTAAGAGCACAGTTCTGCTCAAAATACTGCAATGCACACAACATTATGGGAGACATACCAGAGTTCAAAAGAGGACAGATTGTTGGTGCACGTCTTGCTGGCGCATCTGTGACCAAGACAGCAAGTCTTTGTGATGTATCAAGAGCCACGGTATCCAGGGTAATGTCAGCATACCACCAAGAAGGACGAACCTCCACCAGCATCACGTAGTGACCTGGCCACTATCCTGCAAGAAGAATGGCTTAAAGTCCCTCTGACCACTGTGCAGGACGCAGTATATGTCATTCCCAAGACGAATTGACGAATTGGCCGTAAAAGGAGGCCCTACACCATACTAATAAATGATTGTGGTCTAAAACCAGGTGTTTCAGTTTCATTGTCCAACCCCTGTATATAAAGCAATAAGTACACTACCTAGTAACCCAGCCCAGTGCTTATACCTATAGAAAAGATATACAAGCATCAGGACTGTCAGTGTAGAGTTGATATAAGCTCTCTGGTAAGGTGTTATGAACTGGATCTGTCTGTGAGTCATGGGTGTGAGATTATATAAGGATCTCTATAAAGGGCCTAATAAAGTAGAACTCCTTGATCACCTGACTGAAAAAATGCATGGCCCCAGTGAGGATACAACCTACTGAACAACCCCCACGCCAAGTAAAAGAATTTCAATGAAATAATGGCCTGAAAAGATGTAAGTAAAACAGATACAGACTAGGGGGACCAACTCACTATAGAGCTCCAGTGCACATCCAGTTTATAGCATAGGCCGTTCAAGCTGCACCATGTGAGTTTGTCAGGAAGCTAATATACAGTGTGTATGCACTGCTTCCAGTCATCCTGTAAGGCCCGATTCACACAGACTACATCTGCATAGCGTGTGTGATGGGGCTGCATGACTGATAACGCTAGCAGAGCAGGAAAGTTCATCCGACCATCCATTATCCATACAGATGAACAGTCAAATCCGTCACTCTGCCCAACACAAACACCATTTTTACAAGGGCACGCCCATTTGTTTACCCTCTACGGCATTCTGGCTTGTGATTGGGCAATAGTTTAATTCCTGGAGGACTAATTAAAAATGAAATTAAAGAATGTTTATATTTTTATTTGCTTTTCTGTTTCATTTCCAGCTTTTTTTCCATGGCTTATGTGAGTGTGCAGCAAGCGTGGCGTATCCTAAGTATTGGGCAGCTGTAGTGCTGCGTCTGGACCGCTCAGCTGCACCACAAAGCTGTTAACATGAACGGTGAAATGAAAATCAAGATGTTCTGTATCGCCATGTGGAGGTAGTTTGTGTCAATCAAGCCTGAAATTGGTAATTTTAAAATTCAAACATACAGGGCCATAATATGCAGTTTACTGGATATGTCTTCAGACGTTAGCTTCACATGCACAGTCCCAAAAAGAAGGTCTGGCTCAGTGTTAAGGTCTCAAAGGCAGTATCTGAAGCACAAACGACATTCCATAGGATTCCTCTACACGTTGCATGCAATTACATCTTTCCACCAGAGAGGTCTCCAAATCCCCAAAAGTGAAATAGCAGAGCTTTATGTTTGCTAGGTGCTAGATTTCTCTAGACTTAAGTACCCACCGCTTTGGAGAGCCAAAGGGCAAACCAGCGCGATATGTAAGTAGGGAGGTTTCAGGGTGTTTAAGGTGGAATGGGAAATCAGAATAAGACCTAACTCTCTTACCCCTGTCTGACACATGGATGTAACATGTATAGGGTGCCTGAGTGTTCTTTTGCTCTTTACTGAGCTTAGGCATTGGCTTGTAGCAAAGGGGTCAAAACAATACTGGCCCCCGACTCTCCTGATTACCCACTTCAGCATTGTTTGCTTGCCACTTCAGACAATAACATGCTGAAGCACCAAACTGAGATCAACAACAGAGTTCTACCCCAGCACCACATGCAACAGAAGAACTGCTACACTAGACTTGGTATATGGGTATTTATACTTATTAGTATTAGTCTGATTTCAGCATTGGAGGAAAAATGAATGTGATCTAATCCTGTAGTAAATCTGTTCAGAAGTATCCCACACTCATGTCATGTGATGCGATGTCGTTAGCTGTAAATGTCTGCGTGTTTGGAGTAGCAAAGTCTTCAAGCAGTTTGAGAATGACACCCTACTCTTAGATGTTTATCCTATAAAGGAATTTCACTGACTTTTCACATTCTCTGCATAGTTCAACCTTCAAGATGTAAACAAAGGCATTCTGAGTGCTCTGAGACTAAACGCTGCATTGTGGAGACATTTACTGATCTGGTGTGCTTTATAGTGGTGGTGAATAGAACAGGGGGGTGGGGGGAGGTGGGGGGGCGCATAGTCTACAACACAAATACAGCCCATTTTTTACTATCCAAAACCATCCGTGCGTTTTTGATCTTCGTAAATCAAGGACTGTTCTGCAGTACAACTCCACCCACTATATATCCACAAACCCCCAATTAATAAACAAACAAAATACTAAAAACTATCATGAAATAATGTCCCGGTCATCAGGCACTTATACTGTGAAGGGCTGTGTACCGGTACAGTATGCTTCAGACGTCTGGTTCCCATCACCACCACTGTGAGTAAGTCTGACCTGGCAAGTTTCTCTAGAACGAGCATTTTACATTAAACCAGTCTGAATGACTATAGACACATTGCACCGATTTAATTAGCCACATTTGGTAAGTCATTTATAAAGAAGAAATGATAAGACTCGAGGTTTTTCCATATCGGTACTGGAACAGAACATATGATAACATCCCGTCTCTAAATGGAACCCAGCAAAGTTAGCTATAAACTATACATCACAGATATACTTTTAAAAAATGTGTTTCTATATGAGAATACCTAAAAAGACCAGAAAATAGAGAAGCTATGCCACCAAAATGAAACTTAAGGTAACTAGATAATAATCCCAGTCCCCTGCTTTTATCAAACAGAGTGGTGAGTCTGTGTAAGTGGTTTAAAAGTGTCAAATTAAAGAGAAATTTCACCAATATTTAATAAAATATCTGAATAATTTAAAAAAAGTGTCTGAGATGTAAACAGAGTCCTTCAGAGTGGGTTAATGTGAAATAGTTCATTGTAGCAAAATGTAACAGTGGTGGTGAAGGTAACCAGGGGTCACAAATATAGACATTTTATTTACTATCCTAAACCACCGGTGAACCTACATGTGTTTTCCGGGGTTGTATATGTGCTGGTAAAGAAAGGGTAAATCTGAATAAGACTAGGCTTCTCTGGGAACTATTTTCCCTCTTAGAACTCTCAACATGTATCCCTTCGCCATTACTGGATTTTATGTTCTTAAAAACTCAAAACTCCATGATAAAACAGTGTGTCAGAGATCAGGCAGCACACAGGTCTCCACTTCATGCGATAACTTTAAGAGTGGGGGCTTTTAGAGGGATTTTGATTTAAACTCCTCAGACGTCTGGTTCCCATCACCACCAGTGTTAGCCATTCTGACTTCTCCAGAACAGTGAACCTCCCTGAATCACTTTCCCTAACTTCCCAACTGTCTGATAATGTTCTATATAAAAGTCGGTGCAGCTGTCCGTCCATTTCTGCCCTCCCAGACACTCACCTTTCCCTCCCTCAGCCCGGGTCTTCCTCGCGGGGAAGGGCACATACACGGCTCGGTCCGGCATTGACACAGAGGTCCACACTTCACCATGCACACCTGCTCCGCGCCCGGCCCGGGCCGCCTGCGCTTACTGGAGCTGCTCATCTCTACAGCCTCTGTCCGCTACTAACGCTGCTCGAGCGTAATCCGCGCGCTAGCGGTCCCGTCTGAAGTGCCCTGCTGGCCCCGAGGGCGGACTGAGCGCTTTTAGCTACTACCCCCTCTGCACACGACACCCGGCACGCACACAGCTCAGCATTCACCTGCACGGAGAGGCCGAGTGCACTGACCGGCGCAGACACGCAGCCAGACTGTCCTTACTTCATCCCTCTTGTAAAGTACCCGCCTGGGCAGAGGTCACTTCATTGTAGTGCCGTGTGCTTCAGGGCAGTCCTGGGTTTCCCCAGACCTTATGTTCAGATGGTTGTTATTCCTTCCACGCTGGTCCTTCACTTGTACTAGTTTGGGGGGAAATTGCACCAGTTTGCTCGTCAACGTTTCAAGCATGTTGTTTTAGAGCTGCGCGCCCCAAAACGAGCAGCGGTAAAGGGGGACTTCACACTCACACTCACATACACACACACACTTACACACACACACATACACACACATACACACACACACATACTTACACACTTACACATACACACACTTACACGCACTCACACACACACACACGCTCACACATACACACACACACACACACACTCACACATACACACACTTACACGCACACATACACACATACTCACACACACACACACACACACACACATACACACACACATACACACACACATACACACACACTCACTCACTCACCCACACACATACACACACACACACACACACACACATACACACACACACACACACACACACACACACATACACACATACACACACACATACACACACTCACTCACCCACACACGCAAACTCTCTCTCTCTCTCTCACACACACACACTCACCCACCCACACACGCACACGCACACTCTCTCTCACACACACACTCACACACACACACACACACAAACACACTCACACATACACACACACACACTTACACACACACACACACACACACACACACACACACACTCACACACACACACAAACTCACACACACACACACAGACACGCACTCAAACACACACACACACGGACGCACACACACACACACTCACACATACACATACACACACACATATATGCAAGAACACACTCACACACACACTCACACCCAGACACATACACACACACATACACACACACACACACACATACACACACACACACACACACACACGCACATACACACACCTACTCACAAACACACACACACACACTTACACACTCACACACACACACACACACACTCACACACACACACACGCACATACACACACACACACACACACACGCACACACACACGCACATATACACACACACACACACGCACACACACCACATGCACACACACACACACACACACGCACACACACCACACGCACACACACTCACAAGCACGCACACACACACACACGCACACACACACACACACACACACACTCACCCACACACACATACACACAAACACAAAAACACACACACACACACACATAAACACAAAAACACACACACGCACACACACACTCACCCACACACACACAAACACAAAAACACACACAGACGCACACACACTCACACGCGCAGACACACACACTCACACACGCACACACACAGCAAATGACTCAGAGTGATATGATGTGAGGAGGTTCGTAGAAACTCAGACTCAGATTTCTTCGCAGTGGTGGTGATAGCCATTTTATAGCCATTTTTATAAAGAATGCGTATCTTTATGTAACCAAGTACTCTCAAACATCAAACAAACGGTTGCTTTCAGAAGATAAAGGTTACCAGGAACAGTAAAGGATGATGAGAAGTTTAGACTGATATGGGCGATGTTTATTGAGCTACACATACAGAAGTAGAGGCTGTATTTGAAATGGCACACTGCTATACTGCATACTACAGCAGTATGTACTGTCCCCTGTGTGTAGTGTACAGTACAGTAACAAGTTGTGACATGCAGTGTAGGATATTAATACAGTCACATGACCAGTTACCTTTATTAATCTTCAGACCTGTATGTTTTAACTTTCTGAGGCTCATCCTAATAAAAACACACCCCACTACAATCACTACATTTACACTCGGAGGTGGCTGTGTTTTGCTCCCCAGTGTTACCCGCCACCATTTTCTCTGGCTGAAGCAGGGTGAGAGCTGGTGAGGCCGCAGTGCATGATGGGATGGAGTACACCATGAGGATAGCTCCCCCTGTACACTAGAAACTCTGACTGGAGTTGAACACCATCCGTGTATCTCCAGTACACTACAGATTTACAGTTTGGTTGCATACTGCATACTACATACTACTTTTAGTATGCCATTTTAAATACAGCCCATGTCTCTCAGCATGGAGTCAGGCCGCCATGTTTGCTAACGCAACATGCCAGACGCCTCAGCATGGAGTTTCATAATGGTGTCCTGAGATAATCCATCCCATGCAGTTCCTGCAGACAGTGTGGTAAGGGCGGAGGTAGAGTAACACCAGGCTTTCTGGACATGTGACCCATGAGAACCGTTCATCTTGGCCACGCACATGGATTTACTGGTGTCCACCAAGACAAAAGCGGGACTCGTCACTGAAGATGACCTGCTGCCATTCTGAGTCAGTCCAGCACGACGGCAGTCTTTGATGATGTGTTGTTGGCGTTAGGGGAAGTCATCGTAACGGCCTGTGTGCATGTAGTCCTGCATTGAGCCGTCTAGTAAAGGTGCTGACACTAACAGGAGGACTCATGGAGGGCATCACCGCTTGCTGAATGTCTGCAATCGTGGCTGCTGGATCGGTCAGGCAACGATAAGGCCCATCCTAACTTACACCACATGTGCGGTCGAGTGTAAAACATGAATTGTTTGCGTGTTTCACATCATCAAACCCACCCACCAAGTTTCATACGTATCCGTTGATATCCTCTGGGTGTAGCTATTCTTTCGATGATGAGTATATATGAAATACCATTGTGGGGCAGTTGTGGGCTGGAGGTTAGGGAACCAGCCTTGTGACCGGAGGGTCACCGGTTCAATTCCCTGAGCCTACAGTAACGACTGAGGTGCCCTTGAGCAAGGCACCTAACCCCTAACTGCTCCCCAGGCGCCATGTATAGGGCTGCCCACCGCTCCGGGTAAGTGTGCTCACTGCCCCCTAGTGTGTTCACTAGTGAGTGTGTTTGTGGTGTTTCACTTCACGGATGGGTTAAATGCAGAGACTAAATTTCCCCACTGTGGGACTAATAAGGGATTTAATAAAGAAATAATAATAATATGTCTAAAAAAAGTGAGTTACTTTTTAAGCCCATTTGTTTTATCCTCGCTATAGGAGTTGTAAGGCAAAACGTTTTTTATTTATTATTCAGATTTACCACTATTTTACCATCATCAATATCACATATGAAAACTCAGAAGACACATGTAGGTCCGCCGCTTTAGATTAGTAAATAAAATAGTTACATGTGTGTTGTAGACATGGCAATCCCTGCTTTCCATCACCAACCAGTGTAAAGAATGCTTAGTCTCTACAGTCAACAAATTCCTGTCAGTTAATTCTGATTTATTCAGAATTTTCTTTTTTGAAAAATTGGTGGAATTCTATGGAAGTCTGTTTCTGCAACTTACAGTGTCTCTATATAGTATCTCAAAATTATGACTTACTATCTCATAATTATGAATAAGCATCTAATAGATTATGACTTACTATCTCATAACTTTGACATAAGTATGACTTTTTTTAAACTGTAAAAATATAATTAAGTTGATATTTAAATAAAAACCAAAAACTGAGCTACAAGGTTGTGCGCAGTCATGTTTATAATGATGAAATAGTAGTAAATATGGGAAAAAATATAAATTGTTTGTTTACAGTGACGGTGATGGGAACCAGAGATCCTGAAGTCTGCAACACAAATATCGCCATTCATTTACCATCCAAAACCAGCAGTGAACCTACACGTCTATGGGGGGGCGAATCTGCCAAAATAATAAATAAATAAATAAATAAATAAATAAATAAATAAATAAAACACTAATACTTAAATTAAAATGGTAAAGAAATAATGATGGTAAATCTAAAAATAAATAAATAAGCATAGAAATAAGTATATCAATAAATAAAAAACTTAAATACATGTGTAATGTGTATTTATTTTGTAATTTGTGTTACTTAATGAACATTTTTATTTTAAATTAATGTATTTACCTAGTTATTTATTAATAAATTCATTTATTTATTTATTTTTGGTTTTCCTTACCCTTATGGTAATAAAGGGGCTGTCAATCCATGACGTCAGTGTGTCTTAACATTCCTATTGGTTGATCGACAGCAGATTCCGTAGATCGATTGTCTTGCTCCATCAGCAGTAACTATGAACAACACGGTGCACTAATGTCTGCTTACAGGCAACAGGTAGCAAGAGACCTGAGACTCTTAGCTGACCCTGCTGAAAATGCAGGTGCAGATTATTTACTCTGTCGAGTGGAGGCTGTGGCTGACACTTCGTTCCCTTATGCTACATCTTCTGATACAGAGATCGACCCCATAGTGTTCACAAATTTGGAGGAGGTAGTTCATCGTCTTTCCCTGCTAAATTCAGATCATGCAACACCTGGAAGCTGCCTCTCTGAGCAGATCCGACACCGACCTGCGCCCCGATATTTGTCCTCTCGGAGTCTTTCACCCGAACGCATAGCCAAGCTACATAGCTCTGCTCGAAATCAACTTCTGTCGTTCTGCACTTGATTGCTAAGCCTGAACATGAAAAACACGCCTCCTCATTATCATATGAAAGATGAAAAACAGAAATAAATAAATACATTAATAAATATATATTTTTAAATAATTAAATGTATAATTAAATTATATTATATGTAAAAATAATATGTATTAAATAAGTAGATTTTAAAATTGACATGTTTAAATAATATATGCAGAAAATATATAAAATGAAGGGAGACATTAATAAAACATTAATAAACAGTACACGAATAAATAAAATAAGGACTATATAAATGCAAGAAAAGGAAATAGCGTATAAATAAAATCAAAGCAAGCAATATATACAAATTCTAGTTATTTTTATTTAAATGTTAATTTTATTTAGTCTTTTATTTATTTATTTTTAATTTTGGCAGATCCGGTCCTCCATACACGTCTCCTGAGTTCAGATATGTGATGTTAAAGGAGGTGAAAAAGAAATCTCAAAGTGTGTTTTCCTTAGGGACTATTTTGCCCTAGAACACCTTTAATAAATCCCTCCACCATGCATAGGTTACAATAATTAGTATACTAAAATAAGCCTAAACTTTTAGCTCCAAGCTACCAATGTCCCAGACATCAGGCTGAGTTTTACTAAACCACTTTGTGTAATAGCTTTCGATGAGGGAGCTCGCTACCTTCGCTACCACTGTGAACAATTCTGACTCTTAGTCTCGCAGGAACTGAGCATTTAACTTCACATATATCACTCGGAGTGAATTTAAAATCGGACACGTACCCTGAATACACTGTACACACTGCTATACCACATAGCTGTAGAGCAGCACACAGAGAAACGTAGCTGTGGAACTTTTTATGTGAAACTTTTTAAACCCATGTGATTACTATGAGCTGCCAGCAGAGGGTGCAGTAACACGCCTGTAAGCCAGTTCACCTTCTGAGTCTTTTCTGAGGTACTGATTCCGAACTCTCTTTCTTTCTCCATGCCTAAGACAAGCCTGTGTGCATAATGGACTTCATTAGCCTGTATCCTCTGAACAAAGTCTCCTCAAAACAAATACTGGCAAAGTGGCGTGCATTATCTGAAATGGGCCTTTTTCAGATTAATAAATTTGACTGGAAGAACGCCAGGAACAGACACAAAGAGAGATCCAGAAGCTGAATATATAAGAATCGGCCAAGCCCACTCATACTCAAGGTCCATTACAATCGTGCCATGGCTAGAAGACTAAAGCCCCCACTCAAGCTTATTGAATTACAGAGAGCCTCTGCTTTGGCCCCTATGTATCTTTTCGTATTGGTAAGTTCTGATGTTCTCCAGCACATTCTTCTTCAGTCCATTGTGCATTTTGTGTCCATATTAATTTCATATAAAAGAGCTCAAATACTCACCCGCTGTGTGACTCCCATGGAGCCGTAGGACATGGCCGGACTCTTGGACTCTTGGGCTCAACTTTTGGAATAGCACACAGCCTGAGACTCAGGCTGCTCTGGATAGATGTTTCTGCTGGACAGCCTCATTTAATGACCACATGACGGTCACAGATACTCAATTGTTCCTCTTTCCGGCTCCTAAGGCTGTGCCCACCAGTGTTGAGTAATAAAGTATGAAGTCTCAATTTGCTGAAGAAAGTACAAAGAACAACAACCAAATAGTCCATTCACCAACTTTTAAACAGTTAGAAACAGCCATATGTAAGACATGTCACTAACCTTGCCCCCTACTCTGATTTAAACATAGCCAGTAATGCTAAGTATGCATTATGAACTTGGCAGAAAAATAAACTAGGTAGTAAAACATACAGTCTAAAATGAAAAGCTCTATTTAAATGCACAAATAAAACAACGTAAAGCCTACCACAGGCTATGAGACGTGATAAAACTTGTTTCTGTGCCAGTCGGACTCTTTTTTCCAGATTTAAATCCCTTGTTGATCACACAGTGGGGAAATTCAGCAACCGCATTTAACCCATCCGTGAAATCCCACACACACACACACTAGGGGGCAGTGAGCACACTTACCCGGAGCGGTAGGCAGCCCTATCCACTGCGCCCGGGGAGCAATTGGGGGTTAGGTGCCTTGCTCGAGGGCACCTCAGTCGTTACTGTCAGTTCAGGGAACCAAACCGGCAACCCTCCGGTCACAAAGCTGGTTCCCTAACCTCCAGCCCACGACTAGGATTTGAGTGAAACGCAAGTCTGGACCTGTTTAGATGAGACACTCACATTATACGTTTTGTGGAAACCTCTCATAATTACTGAACTGAGGTCCTGATTCTGATTTCCTGTTTCTCAGCGATGACCTTTGCTAACAGGTGTATGACAACAATCACACAGACATGCTGTGTCAATATACAAGCCCTGTCCACCAATATGGGCCAGTGCTCAGTGACAATGAAGTGCTCAGTGACTTTGAACATAGCACTAGCTAAGGATGCCATCTTTGTCACTTTGGGATTTTCCTGCCTGGCTGGATCTGCCACGGTCAACTGTAAGTGCTATCATTGTGAAATTGAGAAGATATAGCACCTAGTGTTACATGTGGTTTTGGTTTATTTGACATTTAGTCTTTTAAGAGTCTTTTAAGAGTCTTTTAAAAGTCATACTGCTCTCATCAATGAATCATTAAAAGCTATATGAAAGAACGTTTAAGGCTGAAGACCTACCATGATCTTACAGAGAAAGCTCACACTGAGCTGCATGAACCATCATATTCTGTGAGGTCATCATTAAATCCAGAGTGCAGGAATCTGTGATTGTGAGTTACCATATACAAACATTAGATGTATGACAGGCCTAGGGCTGTACCTGACTCAGAATTTTGTCAGTCGAATCGGATTCGCCCGTCTCGGTCGACGATTCGACTATTCGTTCATGTTTTTTCTCCATGTACCTTATCTAGTAATCAGTAAATCAGTCTGCATACGGTTCAGATCTGATCCTCCTCATTTAGAAAGTCTGCAGAGTCACAGGATCATACTTCTGAACTAAAAGAGACTTTCTGATGATCGATCTGAACTGGAGCCTTTAGTTACAGAGTACAGTGCTGGGCGGCAGCTCGTATTAATGCTAAACATTAGCGCTTCTAGCTTCTAGACTTTTTAATTTTACTTCTAACAGCTTCTTCAGTAGGAGGACCCTTCATCTTTCATCTCTCATAAATAATGAACTGCTAAATAAAACCAGATTAGTCCATATTTCAATTATTTATAGATGAAAAGAAGAATGGTAAACCTGAAACCGTTTGTTATATTCCCTGCGCTGAAATAATTATTTCTCGTTTATCAGCAGGCGTATTAAGTGACTGTACTTATCCTTAAATAAAGATAATCTTAGCTGTAGACGAATAAATATAAATATCTGTAATTAAGGTTCTAAAATAATGCAACTATAATAAAGCTAATGTCTTCGTTACGTCTAAAACGAAAGTCAGCTACCTTGTTTAGAGCAGTGTTGGATGTCTGACTAAATGATGAGCAGAATTCGGTTTCATTTGTTCAGATTTGTTCAGATTCTCTTCAAAAGCTCCTCCAGACTTTCTCTGAGACATCGCTCCCATTATATATATATATAATATATATAATGGGAGCGATGTATATATATCTATATATATATATATATATATAATGATTTAATGATATAATGATTATTAAAACGTCTTTTTACATTCTTAAAGTTCTTGTGCATTTTTGTAAGCTGTAGTCTTACCGGGAAAAAAAGGTCACTGTTGTCAGTCGACTTGAAGGGTCGCCGACTGACGATTCGAATCGTCGACTTCTAGAGGACAGCCCTAGATAGGCCGAACTTAAGCGTCCAGTGACTTTAAACATGGCACTGGCATAGGATGGTACCTTTGCCACTTTGGGAATCTTCTGCCGTGCTAGATCTGCCCCAGTCAACTGTAGGTGAGAAGGTAGCATCTGGAAGTAGCAACAGCTTAGCCACAAAGCAGCAACCAACGCTAACTCCCAAAGTGGAGTCAGGTGCTGAAGCATGTGGCACACAAAAATCGCCTGAACCTCTGTTCCATCAGAGTTCCATACTGCCTCTGGAGGTAACATCAGCACCAGAACTGTGTGTCAGCACCTTAATTAACTGGGTTTCCATGGCTGAGCAGCTGCACATAAGCCTGAGATCATTATGTGGAATGCCAAGTATTCTCTGGAGTGGCATAAAGCATGCCTCCACTGAACTCTGGAGCAGTGGAAACATGTTCACCGGAGTGATGGATCACTCTTCGCTATCTTGTAGTCTGATGAACAATGGAGGCCAGGAGTATGCCACCTACAAAACTACATAGTGTCAACAGTAATGTTGCATTGACTGTGCCAGTATGAACAAAGTAAGGCCCAGAAGGAAACAGTGCGATAAGTTTGGTGTGGAGGAACCCCATTGGCCTACACAGAGCCCTGACCACTGAACACCTTTGGAATGAATTTGAACACTGATAGTGACTTCATATTCTCTCAGACACAGTCCAAAATTGTGTGAATAGTGTTCCTAGAAAAGTGGAGGTAGTTATACCCACCCAAAGTTGGACAAACTCCATGGTAGCATGGTTATGGAATGGGATGCCCAAGCAGCTTATGCATGTGTGATGATGTTCACATACTGGTGATTACGGGAGTTCAGATGTAATAAACCAAAGCTTACAGTTTGACTACGGTCTGAATCCTGCAGTATAATATGGTGTGCTTAGCTTTGTGCTTTGAATAGGGAATGTTTATTGGTAGTAATGGTCTAGAAGGAGTTTATTTTTTACCCCTTGTTTTTGTCACTCATAGCAAGCACTCCATAGTAATACGTAAGACACATAGACATGAGTTATGGAAAGCCACATATGGAAGAACGTTCAAGGCTGAGGAGCTCTGTTAGCATGCTAGTTGTTATCTCATAGGGAAAGCTTACATTGCGCTGCGTGATCCATCACTGCTCAGTGTTCTACTAGCGCATCATTAATCCCAGACGGCAGGAACCTTCAATTGTGAGTTTCCATATACAAGCGGTGGCAGTAGGAGGAGTCGTGCTAAAGAGTTCAGTGACTTGGAATTTGGCACTGGCATAGGATGCCACCTTTGCCAATTTGGGAAGTTTCTGTGCCGTCAGATCTGCCCTGGTCAACTGTAAACACTATTATTGTGAAATGGAAGCCGCAAAGCAGCAGATCATGCAAGCTTCCAGAGTGGAGCCGAGTGCTGAAGCGTGTAGCGTATAAAATCGGCTTTCCTATGTTGCATCACTCACTGCGGAGCTCCACAGTGCCTCAGGAAGCTAGATCAGCGCAAGAGCTGTGTGAAGAAGCTTCATGAAATGGGTTTCAATGGGATGCAATCCCGAGCATTGACTGGAGTTCGCACACAGCAGTATGGACAGACTGCTGGTGAGTTGAGGTTGGTGGAAAGATGTTTGGAGTTTTGGGTATAACTTTGAGACACCAATGTAAAGCAAGTCGGGACCTGTTAAGGTGGTATCGGACCAGTCCAGTGTTGATTTGTACCATATAATCTCCAACACTGATAAACAAAAACCGCAGCCACTGCTGCAATGTTCACAGACCACTTCGCATGGGATTTATGTGAAGGCAGATGTGCCAACTTTTCATTATGTAAGATCTTATATGGACCTTCAACAGAATTATGGTAAGCATCGTTCCACTTGGCACCCAAGTTGCTTACATTTTTGAAATACTGGATCCACTGTCAGCCAAGTAACAACAGGACTGAACGTACACTGGTCAGATACTTTAGTAACTCTATATCAGGCTGCTGTTTTTGCCCTAAAATGGTCTCTTCAAATACCATTAAGGAGTGACCACAATACCTCATTGTGGAGAGCACAATACTCCATTGATATATGATGTTTGGAATTCCAGTGACATGTGTAACATTTCAAGATGCAGCTTTTTAGCAACTGTTCACTTAGCCAGTCCACAAGAAGGTCAAAACGAGAGCGCTACCATCAAGGACAGTATTTATTTACATACACACATTTAAACAGCATACATAGATCTTCATAATGCCACAAATAATCCATAGTATTGATTCCCAGAGTATCAAACAAAAAAATAATAATTCTGAAAAATTCTTTAATGTTAGGAATCCCTGGGTACTGACCACTCACTATGTAAAGATACTTACCATAAATACACTCAGAATCAGTAGCCTCTCGCTCATCCTGAAAATGCAATATAAGCACTTTAGAAAGTACAACCAGATGGAGGGTTCATGAAAAAGAAGGTCAATTAAATGGACAGCTTGGAACGCTATCCGTTTGAAGCCAGCGCTCCCATGGCCTTCAGCTGGCAACGCCAACAAAGAAATGTCGAGACACAATTTCAGTGCTCCATTTCAGGTCTCAATAAATAATGAGGCAGTAAAATCACGAAAGTACAGAGCATTACGTCCCATCTTTTCTCAGCCAGAAACTTTGCAGGGTTACATTCATTAAAGGGCAGAAGAAACAGACTCGCTCCACCAGCTCATGTCATGTTCCAAAACCTGAGGAGCATGTAAATATGTCTCGAGGCCCAAGAAACAGCTGCGATGGCAGCCCTCCTCAGATACCGTCTTCAAACAACACTGCTGTAGGATTTCATTCTTCTTTAAAAGATACAATTTACCGGCACATCCTGCTAGCATAACACTTAGCTAGCTAGCATACATATTAACTGCCCTGCTAACCCTGCTGACCATCATTTCAGAATCTTTTTTTTATTATTGAAAGGTTTATGGCTTATTGTTAATAATTCGCTTGGCTTCCTTGGCTTAGCTAGCTAGTACCTTGTAGGATCATAGTCTCAGTTCTGGACACTCAATCCGTAGCACGATTGTTTGCTAATTTTGGTGGATAAGTAGCAATGCTAACAATGTAGCCTAAAGTAGACAGATGCCAGTTCAGCCTCAGAACCGTATCTTTTGAATGATCTGTTGAAGTGCTGTCTAGTACCTGAACATGTCACCAGCAGTGCACCTCCCCTGTAAATATTTGCTGCACTGAGGGAATTCTGAACTAATCAAATCCATTCTTTGTATGAAAACAGTTTGACTGGATGACCAGAAGCAATCCCTAGTTACTTTAGCTAATGCTAACGCTAACTACTAGAGGGTGTAAACTTTAAACAACAACCAGCCCTGAACCGTATATCTAGAACTGCCCATAAAGAGAGTCTGCCGAGGGATGACTATTCCAGTTTCACACGTGACTCACCCTCTCGTCCATTTCACACTTGCTTTGTGCATTGATAGGCTCCAGCTGGTTCCTAGTGGGGGAGTCCCCTGATCCTCTCCCCTCTATAGACCGTCTCAAAGAGACGTTTGCCTGGAGGGGGAGCTTGGAGGAGTCAAAGGCCAGTGGAGGGATGGTGTTGACCAGGATGACCTGCAGTGGCCTCCTCTTCTCCCGGTAACGGCAGCTCATGTAGCGGGCAAATGCGGCTCGGTATGTCTTGTTAAAGAGCGTATAGACCAGGGGGTTGACGGCAGACGAGAGGTAGCCCACCCACACAAACACGTTCAGCAGTCTGGCTATGAGGTCCTTGTCACAGGTGTCGCAAACCACTAACATGACGTTGGTGATGAAGAACGGGCACCACATGATGACAAACAGGAAGAAAACCACACCAAGAACCTTGGAGGCCTTCTGCTCATTGCTGATAGACTGCATGGTACGTCGGCCGAAGGGTCTGGAGGTCCCAACAATGGACTCACGACAGAGGGATCCCCGGCCGAAGAGGCGCTCGGACGACAGCGAGCCTCTTGGCAGCAGCTCCAGCATGGACAGCCATTTGGGACGTACCATGAGCTGGTCCAGGCACATCGTGGCCTGGCTCTGCAGGGCGCTGATGGTAAGGAAGTATGTTACCACCATGATAAGGAGGGGCACAAAAAATGCCACGAAGGAGCCGACTAGGACAAAATTGTTGTCCGTCAGCTGACAGCTGCCATTCTGGAAGACCTTGGAGTTGTCGTGGATGCCAAGGACAGGAACTGGCATGGATATTCCTAGAAAGAGAATAGAGCTAGAAATATTTGCCCGGAATAATTTCTCAAACATTTGATGGGATTATAACAGTTTTAGGCCCAGGTTTAGCTCTGCTTTCAAATTTATATCATCATATAATATTCTGCTGGGCTAATTTTGAAATTTTCCCTCCCAGGACTCTTGAGTTGCACAACTCTCTCAGCATAGGCCTGATAGCAAGTTCTTGTCCTAATGATTCCACAGTCATATTTGGCGTCTCTGGTTTGGTAGGATGGGACTGATACTGTATTTGTGGCACATTAAAAGACGTGGTGCCTTAAAGAAAACATGTGCTAGCCCTCAACCTCCCAGTCTGGTGGCATTATGTAGTAATGAGTCTTGCTAGCAGTTGGAATTGGCAATGACTAAACTGGGGTCGGACTTTCTCCAAAAATTAAAAATCCCCTTCAATTCTAGATTTGATGAGGGAGCGAATAAAAATAGACCACCCCACCTAAGTCACACAGTCTCATGTCTGATATTATCTGATCGGAAGCATACATAAAGCATCTACCTCCATGCTTTTTGACAGTGTATCAGTGGAAGAGGAAGAGTAAAAGAAGAAATAGAAAAGATGGCATACTTGCCTACAGAGATGGTCCAGGCTGCAGTGATTTTGACCCGGGCTCGGGAGAGGGAGTTGCTGCGGCTGTGTTGGATGGGATTGCGGATGGCGATGTAGCGGTCTAAGGAGATGGCACAGAGGTGCATGATGGAGGCCGTGGAGAACAGTACGTCCAGGTAGATCCAGATGAGACACACGGTGAAGGGGAAGGGCCATGTGTAATCTGCAAGGGAGGTATTAAGAAACATTGCAAGACCACATTCCAGACAGGGAAAGAACAACAGTACCTGAGACCCCAAGGAGCATACATTCAGCAAGCTAAACGTGCCCAGGTGTGCAGCAGGTATAGTCTCGGTTTCATATCGATGTATGGATATATATGGATATCGATATGTATATGTATATATGTATATGTATATACCGTGGCCCATCTGTCTCTCTGCATACTTCACCTTTTTACCATGTTCTTTAATTTGCAGGACCCCCACAGGACCACCACAGAATCTGTATTATTTTGGTGGGGAGACCATTGTCAGCACTGCAGTGACAATGACGTAGTGCTACTGTGTGATCAGACACAGCAGACCTTTCAACCTTGCTGGTTCACCTTGTAGATCCACAGTCAGAGACGATATCTCATCTGCTGCTGCAGAGTTTGGGTTGGTCATCCTCTAGTCCTGCATCAGTGGTCACAGTGCGCTGCCCACAGGACGCTGTTGTCTGGAGAGCTTTGGCTGGTGCACTATTCTCAGTCCAGCAGTGACACTAAGGTGCCTGATCCACTCACACCAACACAACACACAGTAACACACTGCAGTGATGAGAATGATATGCCACACCAAAAATACCTGCGCTGTGGTGGTCCTAAAGGGTCCTGACCAACAAAGAACCGGGTGAAAGGGGTAAAGTATGCAGAGAAACAGACGGACCACAACCTGTAAATCTATTATACACATATATATATATATATATATATATATATATATATATACATATATATACATACATATATACAGATTGTGTATATATATATATATATATATATATATATATATATATATATATATATATATATATATATATATATATATATATATATATATATATATAACATAAACAAAGTGCAATGGATATGGTAAAATATCTATACAAGGTAGGTATACCTATACAGTGACCATAGAAAAAGAGTACCATCCAGAAATGACACTGGCATTTCTCACCACCCGTGACCATTTGACCACTTGTACTTATCTCCACACTTATTTAGTTTTTCTATTTTCCTTTTGCGGGAATTTCACAGTCTGAGTCCCACGCCAATCTGCTTTTTTATGGGAGTGAATGATGATATTACTTAACTGTCAAGATCCCTAAACGACATGAGCATCTCCAGCCCGTTTAAAGGGGCTTTATCTTATAATGACTTGTCAGCACTTGTCAGTCAGCAGTGGTGGTGTGAAAATGTTCCACAAGCCATCAAGAAAAAAAGAAAACGGAACCAGTGGAAGGATTTTCCCCCCACAATATCAGTAATAATATCAGTATCCAGGCAATTAGGGCAATTAAGGTGGAGTTCCTTTGTAGCTCCTTTTACACCCAGAACAAATCACTGTCTGCAAACCACCAGAGGAAACGGTCTGGGCTTGTAACCTTTATATAACTGGACTTGTGGGAACTGTGGAAACGGCGGACTAATATCCCAAAAATTGCTGATGCACGTTTCTCCTTTGTCGGGGCACATTACATCACATGGGACCGCGGCCTGAGGTTCTAAAATAAGTGCCGGCTTCTTGGCTAACCCCTGGAGATGACTCATCATCTGAGATGGGGTTGGTTTTCCTCGCTGACAAAACAAGCACAAAAGTCTAACGAGGATTAGCACTGAATAGAAAGAGGAAGCATCGCGGGCAGCGGTGGAGCAGAGAGAGATCCCAGCTCTGTCTCTTCTCCGCTTTGAACTTTGGAAGACTACGCATCCAGAGAGATTGGGTGGGAAGGGAGTGTTGGGGAAGGCTTGAATTTAGAGGACAGCTAATGAGCTCAATGCAGCCTTTCAGTAACACTGTGGAAAAGGCACAATGGGAGGATCCATGAGTACATAAACCTCTCCTCGGGACGGCAGGCTTAACTTAAGGATCTTAAGGAGTGTTCCTAAACGTGTTCACGGGTCCGTATGAATTCAATTACTCTGACGCTATTACATAAGACTATTACATCATAGATATGGGGATAACCCTTTTCTAGGGATTAGGAGGATGGAGATACTGTGTTGATGTTTTCTCAACCCATGATACGCATCACGGTACTTAGTTTTTCCAATGGTCTAGCATAACAATAGTAATACCTGAGGATGGGACAGTCTCATGCCACACTGCACATCATTATATCTAATTACTAAAGACCAGACATACTCTCATGGGCCCCTGGCATCAGCAAATTATGATCTCATTAGAGCACACCAAAGGCTTATACAGGTGTACCTGTCTACCTGGGAGCCCTGGGATTACATTTCTTTTTAATGAAAGATGCAGTGGGTCAGTATGATTCTGAAAATATACCCATTATATGGCTGCTATAGGAACAATCTTCATATCTCCAATATGATAACTGTACAAGAAAAGGAAAAAACAGTCACTGGTTACTCAGTGGTTCAGTCATTTCCTGCAGTGGTACTTGTGGGCTATTTCTTCTGCTTCATTCATCATGAAATGAATATATGATACACAGGCCGACAGGTATTTTCAAATCATGTCAAAAACTGAAATCCTCAAATAATGGAGATATACGGTTTCATTCCAGCAGTGATATGCTAAAAATAGCTGGTCTAAAAAATGATATAGAGAATATTAGACTCCTGACAACTGTGCATTGCCAAAACTGTCCCTAGGGCTTCCTTTCACTGTGAGAAGACACCTCAGCGCTATAGGTCTGAAAGCATGTGAAGCTGTCAGGAGGCCACTCACTGAGAAAAATGTATGGACAAATAAGAAGGAAAGAAGAGCTGCAGGTGGAAGAATGGACTGGGCTCACATTCATATGTTATGTTTGGAATTATTTAGATTATTGAAAGATGAAAATGCAACCTTAAAACTACTGAGAGACACTACTTCTGCATGTGTAGCTAAATAAGTATTGCCCATAGCAGTCTAAAGTTATTATCATTTATTTATTTCTGGTAACATTTATTTACCTTCTGGGTGCAGCTACTGCTTTGATGATGAGTTTATATATTATAACATTAATAGACATATTTATAGACATTGTATTACAGATATAACAATATACCTATGCCTCTTGCACATTGCACTGTTCCGTTTGTGCACTTTTGCTACTATTTGCATTTCTGGTAGATGCTAACTGTGCGACAAGTTTAAATATTGGGGTAGTAATACTTTTGTGATGCACAATATGTTGATAAGAAGTAAACTGTTAAAAGCATCTAAAAAGTTCTGGTGGATAAGAATTTATGTTTAAAATCAAGATGATCAGTTGATAAGATGATCAGTTCATGTTTAATTTTTATTTTTTATTTTTTAAAGTAAAGCTTAGCTGTTCCCTGAAATAGTAAATCGACCAGTAGTCCTGATGATGGTGATCTGTGATCTGTTGGCTATGCCTGGATTCCAACAGTAGGGTGCAAACATACGCTGGGTCTGAAACCGCCTACTACCGTACTACTCAGTAGGCGAGAATGTGTAGTGTGTCCGAATCCACAGAAGTCGTAAAGCAGTAGGCAAAAGTTCCCCGGATGACGACACTGTGCAATCCCAAGATTCCACTGGTTGGTGTGGCACAACAGATAACACCACTACTCACCAGGAAGCTACCGTCCCATGTGGGAGACTGGGGTTCGATTCCCGGTCTGGGTGACAATGCTGTGCTACACCAATAAGAGTCCTTGGGCAAGACTCCTAACACTACATTGGCCTACCTGTAATATGATAAACCTTGTAAGTCGCTCTGGATAAGAGCATCAGCTAAATGCCATAGATGAAGCAGATGATGAAGCACTGGAGATGTGGAGGCGTTCCGAGCTGAGAAAGAATAAATTGCGGAAGCAGGACGTCGGCTCTGTACAAGTTTAAGTAATCTACAACTTTTTG
>JAMWET010005943.1:157500-162500 GCA_024036415.1 Prochilodus magdalenae | reverse complement strand
ACAAGGTTGTGGGCTGAATAAAATATACTGCCTTTTATGAAATTAGGACAGACTGTACAAAACAAGCTGCAGACGGTAGAGGCTGAACCAAAAAGCAATTGATAATTGTTTGCTTCATAACAAGCAGATTTGCATATTCCGCTCCACAAAGCGATTGGATTTCAGTCCAGCTGATTGCAAATACATTTGACTTTCAAGTGTAAATGTATGTGGCGAAAGTCTTCTCAGTATATAATCCAGATACTAATCACGCAAAGGGACCGGGTGTTAATGGAGTCTAAGACACTCACACACCATTAGAAGCAGATCATCTATTTTTTATCTTACCCCAGACATGAACATTAACCACCCAGGGTGGATTCTAGGCTTAGCTGCTTGAGTGTAGAACTGGAGGCATGAGGCTAACGTAGCTAACAAACACTAGAAGTCTACAGTCATGTCAGTCACCTGTTCAAACCACATCCAGCTCTTCGTTAAGGTTGTTGTCATTTTGCTTTATGACACCATATGACTTGCTATGAAATATTAAAATGAATAGAAGGCCACAGTGTAGCTGAACATTGTGGGCAACCTTATTAGATAAAGTGTTGTGCTGAAATTTACCATCCACTGATTAGGTTCATCATTTCTGTCATTCCTTTGTATAATTGCCTATAAGTAACTCAGTAAGTGTAATGTGTTAGTGTGCTGTGAGTAGCGTGTTGGTGTACAGTAACTCAGTAAGTGTAATGCATTAGTGTACTGAAAGTAGTGTGTTGGTGTACAGTAACTCAGTAAGTGTAATGCGTTAGTGTGCTGTAAGTAGTGTGTTGGTGTACAGTAACTCAGTAAGTGTAATGTGTTAGTGTACTGTAAGTAGTGTGTTGGTGTACAGTAACTCAGTAAGTGTAATGTGTTAGTGTACTGTAAGTAGTGTGTTGGTGTACAGTAACTCAGTAAGTGTAATGCGTTAGTGTACTGTAAGTAGTGTGTTGGTGTACAGTAACTCAGTAAGTGTAATGCGTTAGTGTGCTGTAAGTAGTGTGTTGGTGTACAGTAACTCAGTAAGTGTAATGTGTTAGTGTGCTGTAAGTAGTGTGTTGGTGTACAGTAACTCAGTAAGTGTAATGTGTTAGTGTGCTGTAAGTAGTGTGTTGGTGTACAGTAACTCGGTAAGTGTAATGTGTTAGTGTGCTGTAAGTAGTGTGTCGGTGTACAGTAACTCGGTAAGTGTAATGTGTTAGTGTGCTGTAAGTAGTGTGTCGGTGTACAGTAACTCAGTAAGTGTAATGCGTTAGTGTACTGTAAGTAGTGTGTCGGTGTACAGTAACTCTGTAAGTGTAATGCGTTAGTGTGCTGTAAGTAGCGTGTCGGTGTACAGTAACTCAGTAAGTGTAATGCGTTAGTGTGCTGTAAGTAGCGTGTTGGTGTACAGTAACTCAGTAAGTGTAATGTGTTAGTGTGCTGTAAGTAGCGTGTTGGTATACAGTAACTCAGTAAGTGTAATGTGTTAGTGTGCTGTAAGTAGCGTGTTGGTGTACAGTAACTCAGTAAGTGTAATGTGTTAGTGTGCTGTAAGTAGTGTGTTGGTGTACAGTAACTCAGTAAGTGTAATGTGTTAGTGTGCTGTAAGTAGTGTGTTGGTGTACAGTAACTCGGTAAGTGTAATGTGTTAGTGTGCTGTAAGTAGTGTGTTGGTGTACAGTAACTCGGTAAGTGTAATGTGTTAGTGTGCTGTAAGTAGTGTGTTGGTGTACAGTTACTCGGTAAGTGTAATGTGTTAGTGTGCTGTAAGTAGTGTGTTGGTGTACAGTAACTCAGTAAGTGTAATGCGTTAGTGTACTGTAAGTAGTGTGTCGGTGTACAGTAACTCTGTAAGTGTAATGCGTTAGTGTGCTGTAAGTAGCGTGTTGGTGTACAGTAACTCAGTAAGTGTAATGCGTTAGTGTACTGTAAGTAGTGTGTCGGTGTACAGTAACTCAGTAAGTGTAATGCGTTAGTGTGCTGTAAGTAGCGTGTTGGTGTACAGTAACTCAGTAAGTGTAATGCGTTAGTGTACTGTAAGTAGTGTGTTGGTGTACAGTAACTCAGTAAGTGTAATGCGTTAGTGTGCTGTAAGTAGTGTGTCGGTGTACAGTAACTCAGTAAGTGTAATGCGTTAGTGTGCTGTAAGTAGTGTGTTGGTGTACAGTAACTCAGTAAGTGTAATGCGTTAGTGTACTGTAAGTAGTGTGTCGGTGTACAGTAACTCTGTAAGTGTAATGCGTTAGTGTGCTGTAAGTAGCGTGTTGGTGTACAGTAACTCAGTAAGTGTAATGCGTTAGTGTACTGTAAGTAGTGTGTTGGTGTACAGTAACTCAGTAAGTGTAATGTGTTAGTGTGCTGTAAGTAGCGTGTTGGTGTACAGTAACTCAGTAAGTGTAATGTGTTAGTGTACTGTAAGTAGTGTGTTGGTGTACAGTAACTCAGTAAGTGTAATGCGTTAGTGTGCTGTAAGTAGCATGTTGGTGTATCTGTCCTTGTTTTTTAATTATGTGATCATAAAAACGTAAAATATAAAAACAGGAGAAGAGTTAGGAGAGTCCACCAGTCAGGGCATAGCACACCCTTTGTTTGAGCTTGATTGGACCTGCTGGACAGAGCTCGGTTCTAGCTAATGGAAACTGTTCTCTGTGTTTTGTGTGTTTAGTCATTTGAATGTACAGGTTTAGTATCAGTATCAGGGTCAGTCTAATGTGATGTGGTGGACTGAGAGACACTATAGTCTCTTCATCTAAACTGAACTGATGAGGAGTCTGTTCCAGAAATGATAATAGGACATCAGAGCCATAATACATCATGCTCCTGTTACTCTCCATAACAATAATTACTACTGTTACGTAACCTCCTCATATGAGGACATTACATTTCTGCTTTTCTGCACCATGATGCCAAGAAAAGACAACTCAGCTCTATGGGTCTGAAAGGATATGTATCTGTTTAAGACGCCTGCTTTTCTGCACCATGATACTTTTTAAAATGTTGACCCTTTGGCTTTATATGACGACATGGCTTTTTGCCAAAACAACTTCCTGTACAAAGGCAAAGTTTAGTTTTTACACTTGTTAGGTCCTACTAATCACACATAGCTAGGAGAAAGGAAAATTGCAACCAAGCAAGTCCAGATCTCAGGAGGTTAAGTGGAGGTCTACAGGGAGGAACTTCTACTTTTACTGGAGGAGTATTTTCCCTGGCGTCTCTGCACTTTAACTTAACTACATAGTGTGTATACACTGTCCCCCATTGCTGGGGAGTCAGAATACAGCACAATACCTGGTTTCTAAAATGCTGTGTATGGCTACACAGTGTAGTTGTTCATTTTCATTGTGCACTGTCATATTATACCCCAAACCACGTCTGCAAGACCCGGATGCAGGTTAAGCACAACGAGAGAAGTTTTGGGAATTTTGGGAACAGAAAGATGTGGGTGACTGTTCGTTTCTAATGTTTGTCAGCCACATTAGCCTGCCTATCTCCAGTGCTAGACTACAGACGCAAGACTTGGACACCAAACCTGTCTTGTCTGATCGACTACATTTGCATGTGGAACATTTTAAAGAAGCATCTATTTTCTGAACAGCATTTTCCTCAACTCACTGTAAAGTATGGTCATCATAGAGACGGGCATGACCAGGAGGCCCAGGAGCATGTCCGTGATGGCCAGTGACATCAGGAAGTAGTTGGTGGCGTTCTGTAGTTTCCTTTCCAAGCTCACTGCCATAATGACCAAGATGTTCCCTGTTACTGTGACCACGATGGCCAGCAGGATCAGTAGCGCCACCCAGTTCTTCTGGGTAATGCTCGGCAACTCCAGGGACGTGTTTTCGTCCTGGCTGCAGTTTTTGGAGTCGTTGTAAAAACAGAGGTTAGATGTATTGGCATCGCCGGTACTCCTGTTTAAAGACGTCATGCCAACAGTCCTCACTTGTACTCCCTCTTCAGACCTGGTTGTCCGATGCCGATGTAATTAACTGGTCCACAGTCCAGCGAAAACACACCATAGCGCTCGACTCAGAAGTGAGATAATAAAATCCAGCTCCGACGTGTCCAGTCCATCATTAAGAACTCAACTCCGCATATATAATCCTCACATCAGGCACTCTTCGGTGAGTCACACCCCTGGGGAAAACAAATATGCGTTATATGTTGTTGGTACCCTCCCAAATATAAACAGAACGCATTGTGAGATGCTTTCAGGATATGAATTTTTTATGTGGACATGTGGGACATGTGCCGGTTAGAGCAGAATCAGGATGGCAGGCCGCTACAATGGTCAGTTGGGAAAGAATAAGAGAGGAGACAGAATGGGGAGATGAGAGAGAGAGAGATGTATTCATTCAGACAGGATGAAACCCTGAGGTGATGTCTCTTCACACATCCGCAGCCATCCTAGTATGAACCACGTACACATATGACACATATACCCCCATAAATATGCATGCAGTAGTTTGAAAAGTCAAAGCCCATTTAACTTTCAGTCAAAACAACCGATAGGTGCGCATTGTCAGGTGAGATATCAGAGAGGACATGACATGAGAGAATCTACTTTCATAGGGGAAAAAAGGAGTGAAAGCTACAGAGAAAATGAGACTCGTAACAACCAAGCGAGACCTGTAGGACCACCCGAAACGGCCACTGACGAAGGAGGAGAAAATCAAGCTCCAATATTCTTGCTTTAGATCTGAAAACCTTAACAGGTGGTTCTATCCATCCTTTCACTGTCAGAGGACAACTTAGCTCTATGGGTCTGAAAGGATATGTAGCTGTTTAAGAAGCCCCTCACTGAGACAAAGAGACGGACACATCAAAGAAAGAAGCTACTGGTGTGCAATGGACTGACCACCGCAGTCCAAGAGTCCAGACCTCAAATTCACTGAATGTGTTTGGGAGCACTTGGATCATAAGATGACAAGATCACATGATCCATGACTGAACTCTGGAGGGACACACGGGGTGCGGACAAAGAAGCTCTTATATTTACA
>JAMWET010005943.1:147500-152500 GCA_024036415.1 Prochilodus magdalenae | reverse complement strand
TCATTGGTTTCAGGATCTCATTAACGTAGCTTTGGCTGTCAAAGAGCCTGTAATGAAGACCAAAGGTGATCTGGCATCGTACGAAATTGCACCCCACGCCATGACATCAGGCCTTCTGGACATGTGACGCATGAAAACAAACCATTCATCTTGGCACTGGCATCTGGTTCCCATCACCACCAGAGCACAGAAACCTGGGTCTGTCGGTTTGACTACAGTGAACCGGTTTACACCAAACAGATCTGAATGACTTTTTAGAATCTCTGAAAGGAAGAAGTGACACTATACTTGCGACAACTCAGCCGCTACTGAGCTTTATTGAATCTGATCAACAGAAATGTGCAGTCCACATTAGCTTCCTTCTAATTACCCATAATAAGCCAGTATGGTGGTAGATTCAGTTTAATGGAAACACTGTCCCCCTGCACTTACCATCAAAGTCCACTGTCGGGCAACTTTACAACCCAGCCACTACAACCTTTAGATCTATAATCACCCATAACGAAATCTCAACTCTTTCTACCAAAGCACCAAGATCCCTAAACGTTCAGCCTGGGGCATTTCTGTGGAGGAACAGAACCCCTCTGTTCTTCTGTTATTCATTTCTCACTCAAAGTTTGTGATGGCCAGGAAGAGGTTCAGGTACTCTGGCAGAAACAATCTATACAGTTGTTTGACCATTCTTGTCCATGGACAACATACATCACAGCTCAGCAGCCTATTTATCAAATTCAGTTCTAGTTTGTAAACCATGGTTCCTCAAGGGTTGTGTAGTAAATAAAAAGGATCTACACAGAACCATAAACACTCAAACGAACGCCATGAATGATTAAAGTGTTCTTCAGATTGGTGGTGTGCTGTATGACGGTTTTGTAAAAGGTTCCACACAGCATTAAAATGGGTCCCTCTGTTATTACCAGCCTGAACCGTGTTGGATCCTGCTGGGCACATTATTTTCCAGTCAGGAGAATGTTCGCATGATGACCAAAGGGTCACTTAAGAACCGCTTTTATACTAAAGAACTCTTTTCATGTTTAAATTGTGAACAACCGACTGCTCTCGTTTCATTTCCCTCATCTCCTCAGTGTGTGATTGTAGTTGCGGTGTTTCAGTGTTCTGGCCCCTGCAGTATTCTGTGGTTGTTCTGCGGAGCTGTCCTTCAGCCACCAACAATACACCATCCAATAAATCATAGGAAAGGAAACACAAATAGAGGCACTCATTCAGTCTGCCCCAGATCAAATGTGAAGCCTTCTCTGCCTACAATCTCACACCAGACATTTGTAGACTATCAGACACATGATGTTTAAAGACGATTGAAGTATGCATAGTCACCCTACTGTGTACCATGGCTTCATCTTGACCACCTGTGGCTGCACACATGTCCTGTATTATTACATACTACACTGACTTACTGTGTCAACACAATGTTACATCTGTCCTACGGGTCTACAGTTATATCTGTACTTGTTCTTTGTAGATAGACTTTCTTGTATATATGTCCTGCCTTATTGTAAAGTGAGATATATTTATCCATAGCGACCTGTACTTTTCATAGCTTATAGTTAATAATATGCTGAGCCGGTACCTATACACTTTTAAGGGGTCTCCCATCTATATATATATCTATCTATCCATCCATCCATCCATCCATCCATCCATCCATCCATCCATCCATCCATGCATCTATCTATCTATCTATCTATCTATCTATCTATCTATCTATCTATCTATCTATCTACCTGTCTGTCTGTCTGTCTGTCTATCTATCTATCTATCTATCTATCTATCTATCTATCTATCCATCCATCCATCCATCCATCCATCCATCCATCCATCCATCCATCTATCTATCTATCTATCTATCTATCTATCTATCTATCTATCTATCTATCTATCTATCTATCTATCTATCTATCTATCTGTCTGTCTGTCTGTCTGTCTATCTGTCTGTCACCACACATTTAAGGGCTCATTATTTTGTCTATAATGCTTCAGTGTATTTACATCAGCAATACATCAGTATTCTGTGGTACAAGTCATTAATTCAGGAATAAAGTCAATATTTCAAAAGACTAGATATATATCTAGAAAATAAATCACTATTTTGAAATACTGCTTTAATAATTTACCATACTCCTGCCAGGGGCGGTCTTTGCACTAGGCAGGTGCCTGGGGCCCCCTATGAGCCAAGAGCTCCATGAACATTCTGAGTAGATATACTGTATGGGTTCTACTAAATAACTCACTCTGAAATATATACATTTATTAACATTTAATAATGCTGCTATTTGTAACTGTAGCAGTGTTTTTCATTCTAGTGCAGCCCCGCCTCTCGGTCACGACTACAATGGACTTTTCCATGTTGTTATGTGATAACATGACTGCATAAAGACAGACTGGTATGAACAAGGGACTGTATGAACAAGTGCTAATCTATACTTTGGGGGGAGGGGGGCGGTTCCTCCGTGTGATTTTGTGGGTGGCAAATCTAATAAAGTGTTATAAAGAGTTTACACTGCTGTACCAAATGTTCTCACTGCATTGGAGGAGTTTTGCCCAGTTCAAGTATATTTCTCAAAACAAGCAAAACGATCTACCCATGTGAAATAACAGTGCATGGAGGCACCGTGGTCAGCACCAGGATAGTTTGTTGTCACGCGTCCAGAAGGCCCTGGTGCCACTCCACCTCCATCCCTACCACAAAATCCACAGAAACTATATAAAAATATTCCAGCTGGATGGGATGGACTATCATTAGGATCCTCTACAACTCCATGCCAAGGCATCTGGCATGCTGTGTTATTAAACATGGCGGCCCAATCCCTTACAGAGAGACACTACTTCTGTATGTGTAGCTCAATGAATATTGCCTACATCAGTCTAAATGTATCATCATTTATTCTTCCTGGTAACCTTTATCTTCCTTTCCCATAGCACTGCAATCCCACACTTTCTTCCGGGTGCAGCTGTTCTCTTGGTGATGAGTGTAGTATGAGTTTATCTAGGTGGAGGATCATTTCATTTTCCTATCTGTGTCTATTCAGAGGTGTTGCTTCAATGTGATCATCAAGGTATCTCACTGTAATCCAGCCAATCAGAGTGAAACTCATCTTATTGCTCTTCAGCTCACCAAAAAAGAGAAAACAGCTCGTTTTAATCTGTAGTGTGTAAATGGTATCGTAAACCGCGTCTAGGTGGTTTTCAGCCCAGTTAGGTTTACCTAACTCCTGTGTAGAACACCAGAGAACAATTGGAAATGGTGATGCTAAGGAATACACTCTATGGCACCTTTAAGTAAAGATATCTAGAACATATTGGTCTTATCATCCTCTTACAACAGTCATAAAAAGACATACTAGATGTAACAAGGAAGGTTTCACTTCTCAGGATGTCATTATTTTACTATTGTAGACTTTTTAAAATGTGCATCCAGGGGGCTCCATTCCTGTCTCCTTCCTTAGACCTTCAGAACCACTACATCCACCCCCCAACTACTGCTAGAAACAGGAAGAAGAACCCTTGGATCGTTTTCCCTCTTCATTCTGGTAGAAATGTGCCTTCCTTACTTTCCCCAAAGTAAAGCTTGCTGTAGTAAATGTTTATCCGCGGGGTTCGGTTAAACTCCAGTACCTGGAGTGCAGGTACCCAGAGGGGCTCCTGCGCTGCTGGTGTTGTTTATGTCTGCTTCTCTGTGAGCAGTTAGTCTGCTGAATGAAAGCAACTCAGCTCTCGCCTCCTCACAGTGTTAGTCTGACTACTAAAGAAGCAGCAGCCGCATTTATTCTTTTATTATTTCCACTTCAGGCAAAATAGCAACCAGAGGAAGGGAGGAGGAGGAAGAAGGGAGCGAGAAAGGAAGGCCCAGGCGTGGAAGAGCCGCAGTGGAGGGGGCTGAAAGACAGCAGGGAACAGCAGAAATAGACCCTCTGTCACTTCCCTCACCTGCTTCTGTCGACATGTCGGTGCTGACAGACGAGTCTAGAACCCACAGAGGTTTCTCGTTCTAATAGGCTGGAGTCTGGGGGTGGAAGCACTGTGTGTGTGTGTGTGTGTGTGTATGTAGCGTGGCCGCTGGCTGTGCTGTAATTGCTCACCTGGGAGCAGACAGACACACACAGGAACAGGCTGCTGCTGCTGCTCGGTGTTTACCACTGTGGGCACGCGGAACTCCGTTTGATGCCAGGAGTTCTCGAAGCGCAGCGCTTCAGAATTCAGCCATGCTGTCCGCAGCAGCAGCATCAACAGTGCTCGCCAAAAGTCTCAGTATGCCTGCAGAGCATGTCAACCCCAAACTCAGGTAAAAGCAGTGTTACCTTAGTGACACGATAGCGGTACGAAAGTACAAAAGTAAAATGCCACAGATTTCACAGGATCTATGCATAAATCAGACACTAGCTGTGTTAGTGGAGCCTGAGGCTACATTTTTCATAATTGAAAACCGTGAGATAATGGATCTGATCACCAGGAGATAAAGGATCTGATTACAAGGAGATAACAGATCTGATCACCAGGAGATAATGGATCTGATCACCAGGAGATAAAGGATCTGATCACCAGGAGATAACAGATCTGATCACCAGGAGATAATGGATCTGATCACCAGGAGATAATGGATCTGATCACCAGGAGATTAAGGATCTGATCACCAGGAGATAACGGATCTGATCACCAGGAGATATCGGATCTGACCATAAAATCAAGAGATAACAGATCTGAAAACCAGGAGATAAAGGATCTGATCACCAGGAGATAATGGATCTGATCACCAGGAGATTAAGGATCTGATCACCAGGAGATAACGGATCTGATCACCAGGAGATATCGGATCTGACCATAAAATCAAGAGATAACAGATCTGAAAACCAGGAGATAACGGATCTGATCACCAGGAGATAACGGATCTGATCACCAGGAGATAACAGATCTGATCACCAGAAGATAACGGATCTGATCACCAGGAATTAACAGATCTTATCACCAGGAGATAACGGATCTGA
>JAMWET010005943.1:0-142500 GCA_024036415.1 Prochilodus magdalenae | reverse complement strand
TGAGCGGAGAGGGAAAGGAAGTTCGGCAGTCTGTCTCCCTGTCACCATCACCCGCTCTGCAGCTCAATCAAATGGGTTGAACGTCAGGTATAGCCAGGCATTCTAGCTCCCTCTCACAGCTGACATCCTCCTCCATTCATCAGCACGTGACATTTGGGCACCACCTTCCTGCCCTCTCTTCTGGCTCTCATTGGTGTCCATAGGTTGGTCAGCTGGCACACTGTCCAACCTTATACCCCCTCAGGTTGTACTGTCACACTGTCACCCAGCCAAAACTCACTCCCTGGTAAAATGTACCAGAGCGACCAGTGGACACAGTGGAGCGGCGGTGCACTGTTCTGTTGTGCAGTGGTTCTTGTGGACCCGGTAGTAAAATGCCATTTCATGGTATGTTTGTGAAGCGTTGCATACAGTGTTAGCTGACAGTAGTTGAGTATTAGTATCAGCTAGTCATCAGGTCTGTCTATAGGCCCACTAGGTTTTCTATAGATCTGTGCATGATCAGCATTTCTGCTGCTTAATCATGATTGATGACAATGTCCTGTTCGGTCAGGTTTAGCTTGTCTTGTGTGTCACCAAGCCAGTTAATAGAAATGAGCGACAGAAGACCACTAAATATTCGACCACTGACTTTTGATAAACAGAAAGTAACGAGAGAAGCACAAGGTCTGCTAACGTTAGTGCTAGCAAAGCAATAAGCCAGCATCTACTGCTGCAGCTACTTCATCAACAGCAATTGTCCCTCCCCCAGTCTGTCACCTCAGCAAATATCCGCTGTAGCCTCGGCCTCTCAGGATCATATTGGCAGTGTGAAAGGCTGATGAACTCGAAAGGCTGATGAACTCGAAAGGGTGATGAACTCAAAAGGCTGATGAACTCGAATAGGCATCTTACTCAAGTTAAAAGCAGAAGGGAGAAGCAGAATAACCTTTAACCTTTAAATAGAGATGCTGTTATTTTATATCCTCATCTGGCTTTTTGATTGGATATTGTTAGCACTTATTTATTTATTTATTTATTTATTTATTTACATATTATGTTATTATTTATTTGGTTACTTATTTATTTAATTATTTACTTATTTATTTACTTACTTACTTATTAACTTACCTATTTATTTATTTATTTATTTATTTACATATTATGTTATTATTTATTTGGTTACTTATTTATTTAATTATTTACTTATTTATTTACTTACTTACTTATTAACTTACCTATTTATTTATTTATTTATTTATTTATTTATTAACTTATTTATTTATTTATTTACCTATATATTTATTTATTTACCTATATATTTATTTATTTACTTACTTATTAACTTATTTATTTATTATTTATTTACTTACTTATTAACTTATTTATTTATTGACTTATTAACTTACTTTCTTATTTATTTATTTGTTTACCTATTTGTTTATTTATTTATTTATTTATTTATTTATTAACTTATTTATTTATTTTATTTTATTTCTTTTTTTTATTTACTTACTTCTTTATAGATGTTATGGAAGATGCTGTATGCCCTTATGACAGATTATGTTACTGGTAATTGTCTTGATTACCCCTTAGCGGACAGATGCTGTTCCAGATGTGCGGCCGGGCGTATAAACATATACCTCCTAGCTGTTGTCAGAAGTCTGTTCTCACTGTACGGCTGTGCTGGACCTCTTTTCCTGCATCAGAGCTCCAGCAGTCCTGTAAAGCCGTGAGGAACGAGACACTGCCAACATTAAATCAAGACACATAGTGGCCTGACCGTTCCCTGCCCTGCTGGAGGACATGCGTCCTTATCTGAAATGCTGGAGCTGGAGGAAAGCAGGCCTGCAGGGGGGCTTTAATAACGGGGGGTGATGTATGGGGGCTGGAGGCTGGGCAGGTTTGTGAGAAGGTAGAGGGTCTGTGTGGAAGTCTGTGCTTTGAGATACGGCTCTGTGCGTCTCTGCTTTGATGCGGCGAATAACGGAAACATAAATCTGATCTCCTCCCAGAAAGACCAGGAACACTCTGAGACCCAGGAGTTCTACCCAGTACAGTTCTACAGCTGCAGAACCGGCACAGAGCAGCACAACACCAACCACCCCACCTCCTCCTTCATTTATACCCTGTTTCCTCTCTCTCTCTCTCTCTCTCTCTCTCTCTCTCTCTCTCACTCTCTCTCTCTCTCTCTCTCTCTCTCTCTCTCTCTCTCTCTCTCTCTCTCTCTCTCTCTCTCTCTCTCTCCCTCCCTCGCCCTCTCCCTCTCTCTCTCTCTCTCTCTCTCTCCCTCTCTATCTCTCTCTCTCTCTCTCTCTCTCTCTCCCTCTCTCTCTCTCTCCCTCTCTCTTTCTTTCTTATTACTCTATGCCTCTCAGTTTCTGTCTGTTGTTCCTATATCTTTCCCTCTCTCCTCTTCCCATTTCCCTTTATCTCACCCACCCCTCTCTCACCCTCTCTTTCTTGGTCCCTTGCTTTTCTCTCCCTTTTTTCTCTTTTCCTTCCTGTGTTTATCTTTCTGTTTCTCTTTCTCCCATTTCCTTTCCTACACTTTATCCCCTTATCTTTCTGTCCCTCTCCCCCTCTTTTTACCCTTCCCCCTCTACTTTCCTCTTTTCCCCCTTTATTCTTCCTGTTGTTTCATTCTCCCTCCTTCTATCTTTTTTCTTATCTTTCCCGTATCACCTTTTTCTCTCCCCCTCTTTTTTATTCTCTCTTCTCTGATATCCTCCTCTTTCTCTCCCTTCTCTTTCCTGTTTCTCTTTTACTGTTTCTATCACACTCTTTCTTTCTTTCTTTCTTTCTCTCCTTCTTTCACATCTCTTTCTCTTCCATTAGTTATTCTCTTCAGTTTTTCTCCCACTCTCCATCTTTCCGTCTCTTTCCCTCCCTCTCTGTTTTTTCTCTCACTCACTCCTATCAAGCTCTTGCTCTCTCTCTCTTTCTGATTTTCCTCCATGTAATTGCTCTTTCTTTTCTTTCCTTTTCCACTCTTCCTTGTTCTCTCTATCATCTTTCTCTCTTTCTCTTTTTTTCTTCTTCTAATCACACTTTGTTGGTCACTTTCTTTCCTTTCGCTTTTTTCTCTTTTCCTCCATGTATTTAAATTTCTCCCCTTTCCCTTTCTCCCCTTTCCTTTCCTACATGTTTTCTCCTTCCCCTCTTTCTTTCCCTCTCCCATCTCTTTATTCCTCTTTTCACCTTTCTCCCTCGTTTTCGCTTGTCCTCTTCCTTCCCCTTTCTTCTCCGGTATTATCTTCTCTGCTTTCTATGTCTATTTCTCCTTCCCCCTTTTCAGTGTCTTTCCTTCTCTCCTTCTCTGTTCCAAGTTCTCTCTCTCTGATTTTTCCACACTTCCTCCTTCTCCATCTTTCCAACCCTTCTCCCTCTCTCTCTCTCTTTTTTTTCTTTCTTTCTCTCTCTCTCTCTCTCTCCTCAGCGCTGCACTAGGGTGAGTGTAGAAAGTAGGCTACAGTGCATTTGCATCTCATTCTCATGGACTGGCTCTTCCAGGGAGTCCTTGGAGTGAGAGCAGGGGAGGAAGTCATTACAGAGTCGTCACTTAGAGAATGTCAGTGATATGTAGTAACGTAGCCCCGTGTGACTGCGGCGGCAGTAAAAATGAAGTGAGAGGTTTTGGGATGGCTTTGACATTGAAGTGCTGATGACCTGGGTCGCCTCATGCAGCCTCGCAAAGAACCGTAACGTGTTTTCAGAAGCTCAGCATCATTCCGGTTCAGCAGCTGCCACTGTTCCGGTTCCACAGCTGCCGCTGTTCACTGAGAGATGCTGTTACATCTGAAATATGGAAATATGGACTGAATGAGCAAACACGTGGACACGGAATGGACCCGGCGTGGGCACAGGTGTTTCTTTAAGGCGGTGTAAAAGGCGCAAGGTCTGTAATGCTCTGAAGCTCATTGACGGCTGGCGACAGACCAACAACACTACAGAAGTGACTCTGTAAGGAAACTGCAAAGCATTAGAGGGGGGTTGGGGGTAGGTAGTAACTATGGCAACAGGGTGCTAGTCCTCACCAAACTTCTTCACCCCTGTGGCAAGAGCACTCACATCACCCTCTCACTCACACTCACCTCCCACACACACAAGAGCCCGGGTGACACTGCTGGGGAAAACTTCAGTCACACTCCGAGCTGGAGCTGGACGTTTCTCCCAAATTTCGGCAAAGCTTAGGCATGACATAACTTTGATGTTTAAACGGACAATTCCAGCAGAAACCGTACGCAGCTCCAACCAGGCCTGCAGAATATGTTGTTACGGGGAAGAGAGGATGCTGCATCATGCCCGGGATCCAGGAAATCGGGTTTTGTTACAGTCAAAACTATTTAAGAGGAACGAAACGAGGGGAAAACGGACCACTGACGTCAGAGACAGGGATCAATAATCCCAGTGACGACTTAATATCGATGGCCTATACAGTCCCTGCCCCTTCACTCGACCCCTTTAGTCTAGGAATGAGCGGATCGATACCTAAATGTCGATACCTCCGATCCTGGGGTTTACTATGGATACCAGTTGTTTATGTAGTTAGTAGGATGGATGTGTAAACTATCTCTCAATGAAGGTAATACACATGCTGCTGTAGGTGATGGTGTGGTACAGGAACTACTTTTCCTTCCGCCTTCTTCCTCTGCTCCCCAAGCTGGTGAGTAAGAAGCTCCTTCAGATGTGAAGTACTTAGATCTGACTCTGAGCTGCTCATTAATGAGTAGACTTCACTTTTGACTAATCAAAAGACTCATGTGCAAAAATCTAACAGCTGAACAACAGCTCCTGTAAATAACATGCTACAAACCCTAAAAACACCAAGCAGAATATTAGATATACTTATTCATTACCTTTAACTGGCATCGTTTTAATAATCTTTAACTTTCAGTAAATATATAATCATTTTTGAATGTAACTGTTGAGATATTAATCTAATAACTACATTCAGGGACCACATTTTCAGCTGACAGCACTAGTTCAGGTGAATTTATGATTTGAATATTATCTAAAACTAGACTGATGTTTGTTATTACTGAACTGAGTTGTTTTATATTGTTATTATTGTTATTAATATGTTTAATATTAATGATTTTCTGATTTATTTTGTTCACATTTTCAATTTATCATTGTTGAAAATCATAAACTTTAGAGTATCGCTATCCGGACTGGGATATTACTTGGTATTGGATCAAATGGAAAACCAGTGGTATCGTCCATCCCTACTTTAGACACACACACATCACTAACCATTCAGGGGTCCAGAGTCTACTCCATAGCTTTGGGTTTGATTGCATACAGCGATTTTTTCTCTCTCATTTTTCTGCATGTAATAGCTCTTTTTTTGCCTTCTCACTTGTCCTCCCTATCTCTCTCTTTTCTTTTTCTCTCCTCCTAATCACACTTTCTCTGCTCCTCTTTTCTCTTGTTTTTTTCTTCTCTTGTCCTCTCTCTCTCTCTCTGCCATCTTTTTCCTCTCCTCCTAATCACTCTTTCTCTGTCCCTTTCCTATCCTTTTTTCTTCTCTCTTGCCCTCTCTCTCTATCATCTCTTTTTTCTCTCCTCCTAATCACTCTTTCTCTGCCCCTCTTTCCTCTCCTTTTTTCTTCCCTATATTTGCCATTTTTCTGGTTCTCTTTCTCCCCCTTTCTTTTCTTGCACGTTTTATCCTCTCCCTGTTTTTCTCTCACACCCTCTCGCATCTCTTTATTCCTCTTTTCACCTTCCTTTCTCTCCTCCCTTTTCCTCCACCTTACTTCTGTTTTTTCTCCCACCTTCTATCTCTTTTTTCCTTTCTGTCGCCCCCTCTTTCTCATTCACTCTTTTCTGCTTTTCTCTCTTTAACCTATACCAGTTTATTATCCTCTCTCTCTCTCTCTTTCATACTCTTTGCACCCTGTTCTCTATCCTCTTTTTTTCTGTCACTGTCCGTCCAGCCTGTGTGGAGATCCTTCTACCTCCTTCCACATCTCACACATCAGCAGTCCAGCTTTAGACTATTTAGACAGCACTTCAGCTCAGGTCTTCTGTTTCTGTCGAGTGTCTGTGGAACTGCTGTGTTGTGGTCTCGAGTTGATGCGGGTTTGGTGTGGTGTATCGTAGTTCAGGTTATTCATAGCTGAAGCTGGAAACTATTAACCCCTTCACAGTCTTTCAGCACTGTGGCATAAAGACCGACTTGTCTACTGGGACACGGCCGGATGTTGACTGACTGACTGACTTCAGTTAAAATGTTTATGTTCCAAAGGAAGAGAAGGTCCTTTCTGAAGTTGCATGGCTCACTGTAGTACCATGCCTATAGCCACACCCCCACAAATGAATACTTAGCTCTCTCACTCCTAAAGCGTTTACTCCTTCTGGGTTGCTGAACCCTGTCGACATGTCGACAGTCCATTACAGACAGACAGATATACATACAAATTCACTCACACCTGGGGGGGCCATTTAGCATCTCCAATTCAACTGACTGCATATCTTTGGACCGAGGTAGGAACCCAGAGCACCGGAGAGCACAATGAGAACATGCAAACTCCACAGTGAAAGGACTCAGGATGCCCCAACTGGGACTCGAATCCGGGCCCTTCTTGCTGTAAGGTGATACCCAATGCATCACTGTGCTGCCTACAGTAAAATAAAATAATAATAATATTCAAATATGTCTTATTTACATGACGTCTGTAGCTCTTTTTCTTTAGGAATTTCCCAAAATAATGACCAGGTATTTAAGCTCACCAGACATAAAACGAGTCACCTTGCGAGTTTAAGGTGGTGGAGTTTCAGGCTCCTGCAGATGGCACTGCACAAGGATCTATAAATACCTGCGGGGTGTGAGTGATGGGATTCATAGATTGAGAAGAGGTGGTGAATGTCTCCAAAGCAGATTAATGATTGGCTAAAAAGAGTGATTGCCAAAGACGGAAGTAGCGGAAGCTGCAGGTGTATGGAAGAGTATGTTCGTACAGGTCTACCAGCAGTGGCTAAAATCCCAGTCTACAGGAAGCACTTCTCAGAATTGTGCCAGGGAGGGCATCCACCAAATCTGGCCAAAGTGGGCCAAAGTTCTTTGAGGCAGGCGTGGCTGAACATTCATGTGGCCTACATCCTGAAACTTGTCCAGTCCATGCCAAATCCAATCACAGCTGTTATTGGTGCTTGTATTACATGTGACTAGGTATGCTTCAGTCACTGGTGACTTTGAGAAGTGGACCATAAGCATGTTGAACCTCTACATGAAATATCCATGTTCCATTTTAACCAGCGTTTGGTTGTGCCCTCGTCTTGAACTATGTAACACATCTGCATTACAGTCACTTTTACATATCAGATATTCAGTTTACAAGATCTGGTATTATCTGGTATTGATATATTCAAGTGAGCATGGATCAGAATATACCAACACTTCAGTACCCCCTTCAGAAACCCCTTCCCTTCTCTAGTGGAGCCAACTGTGCTTGCTCTCCATGCTTGTTAAAACGATGCTTTACCTGCATGACTCCTAGGCCTTTACCTGACATAGATCTGGTTAATAGCTGCTTTGGGTGGGAAGGGGGAAAAAAGCCTGAAGACATCCTCATCCTCAACTCTGTCACTACTCCCAGCGAAAAGATTTATGAACCCCCGTCAGGCCATCACAACTAATGAGTGGGAACGAGGGAGGAAGGCGGAGGGAGCGAGGGATGAATGGATGGGGAAAAGACTGTGGGGAACGAAAAGAGAATAAGTAATCCGGAGGTACGGCTGTACTGAGGTGCGGAATGGAAGAGAAGCTGTTTTAGTAGGAGTTGGATGCTCTGCTTGGAGTGCACATGAGGTGAGGGGTCTATAATGCATAATCTAGCACTAGACCGCTACCAGACTCTTCTCCATTACATTAATCTCCTCACAGTAAGACAAACCACCCTCGGCACAATAGATGAGGTAATGAACTGTTACGTCGTTGGAGGTTCGTGTTTACGGGCGAGAGGGGTATTGGAAATCCTTACTCAGGCAGTGCCGGCTACTGAAACAGATTTAGTGGGAATCGAGTAAAGGTAAATACACTCTGTTAAAAACGTAGATGCACAAAAAGTAGCACAAAGAAAGGAATCAACCAACCGGAACTAAACCTGGTGGGTAGGTTTGACATGGTGAGACATGCAGATGATTCAAGTTTCACATTCGGCCGTGCATGTGACATAATCGAGGACGGGTCTATCGCTGTACCTGGCTGACCCAACAGCCACGATTGGGGACATTCAGCAAGCAGTGTTGCCTCCATGAGTCTCCTGTGCCAGCACCATTGGCAGACGGCTGCAAAACACAGGGCTTTATGCATGCAGATCGTTACGATGACTGTCCTTAACACCGTGTCAAATTTACCAAAGACTGGTAGTCGTGCCAGACTGCCATGGAGTGACTCCGAAAGGCAGCGGGTCATCTTCAGTGACAAGCCTACTGTTGTCTTGGTGGACATGACCAACGGTGACTCGTATGTGGAGGCACCGTGGTCAGTGCTCCAAGATAAACAACTTCTCGTCACATGTCCTGAAGGCTTGGTGTTACTCCACCTGCACCCCCACCGCAAAACCTGCAGGAGCTGTGTGAGACTATTCAAGCTGCCTGGGCATGCGCATAGCAAATCTACGGCATTTAGCTGATGCTCTTATCCAGAGCGATTTACAAGGTTAATCATATTACAGGGAGGCCAATGTAGTATTAGGAGTCTTGCCCATGAACTCTTATTGGTGTAGCACAGCCTAGTCACCCAGAACGGGAATCGAACCCCAGTCTCCCACATGGGACGGTAGCTTCCTGGTGAGTAGTGGTGTTATCCGTTGTGCCACACCAACCACCATCCTTAGGCATAATGGCAGGAGAGATCACCAATGTTCACAACATATACATTTGACTGTTCAACAGGACGACCGTTGGCAAAACTATTCATTTTACCTTATATAATTAGACTCTTGTTTATTTATTCATTCACGATTAGCAGTTGGGGCTGTTGGAATTACAGTAGGAGATCCCGTTCCAATGTGTCCTGTATTGCTCCTTTAAGCACTGACTGTTTTAACCTCCACACTAACATTGGAACACACATTGAGCAATGCGATGGCCAGGCATTGGCATCTGCGTTCTCGTACTTGTGTTGAGTATGTTACAGGCTTAATACTAAACCTTAAGTAGAAGTAAAGCAGTGGTTTAATTACGCTAACCACCTTACTGTTCCTTACTCAGGTACCTTCACAAGAGTCCCTATAATTTCCTACCTCCCACTTCAGGTTATATGACCTACCATAGACCATTCTGAGACAGTCCATGACAGTCTGGGACGACACCATCCCTGTCTTTGGGGACACTGACGTGGTGCTAGGGGCGGGCATTGTCAACTTTCTGTTGATGATGAGTGCATATGTACATATATGTGTAATACATGGATCAAATACACCCACCAGTCAATGCACTGCAGGACAAACGTGACAGCCAGACATCACCATCTGTCCACCACCCTTCCACTTCAGGTTATATTACCTACCATAGACCATTCTAAGTCACTCCATGACAGTCTGGCACGACACATTACAGTCTTTGCTGATGCTGTCATGGTGTTAAGGGTAGTCATCGTAACGGTCTGTGTGCATGTAGTCCTGTGTCATGCAGTCGTCTGCCAATAGTACTGGATCCAACAGCATGATGTCGAACCTACCTACCAGGTTTCATTCCTGTTGGTGGGTTCTTTCTGGGTGCAGCTATTTTGTTGATGCCCAGGAGTACGGAATAGCTACTCATCTCTGGGGAAGGCATCTGCAGTTGCATATACACAGTGTATATGGACATATATGTATAATACATAAATCATATACACCCACTGACTATTGCACTACAGGACAACGCAATGGCCAGGCATCGCCATCTGTGTTCTCATACATGCGCCAAGTGCATTACAGGCCTAGACGTAGAAGTAACAGTGAATTAATTATGTTTACTACAGTTTACTGTTCCAGGAAAAACCTGACCTAGTCAAGTACCTTCAACAAGAGTCCCTATAATTTCTTACCTCCCACTTCAGGTTATATTACCTATCGCAGACCATTCTGAGACAGTCCATAACAGTCTGGGACAACACCATCCCTGTCTTTGGGGACATTGACAGGTGCTAGGGGCAGGCATTGTCAACGTTTTGTTGATGATGAGTGTATATGTACATATATGTATAATACATAGATCAAATACACCCACCAGTCAATGCGCTCCAGGACAAACGTGACGGCCAGGCATCGCCATCTATGTTCTCATACTTGGGTCGAGTATGTTACTGGCCTAATACTAAATCTCAAGTGGAAGTAAAACAATAGTTTAATCATGTTTACTATGTTTTACTGTTCCAGGGAAAACCTGACCTAGTCAAGTACCATCACAAGAGTCGCTGTAATTTCTTACCTTCCACTTCAGGTTATATTGCCTAACATAGACAGTACTGATCCAAGAGCTTCTGCCACAGCCGTGCTGCATAATCGAGGGAGTGAAGCACTGAAGGAGGGAAAAGGGGACATTTTGCCACTTCCACTCCAAGCGACTTTCCCCTGAAAGTACTCCGACACATGCAAATCTGCAGGAGAAAATTTTCCGCAGTGCCAGTTTGACTTAGTTCTGCTGATTTCACAGGAGAAGCCCGAGCCCGCCTTCTCTTGAACAGTTGAACATAAGTTCTCCCTGGAGGCACTAACGGAGCATAGGAGCAGCTTTAAAGTCACAGTATCACACATCAGCACACACCAAACAAACAGGTAGATACAAGAAGCCCCACGGCGCGCTGAGCAATTATGCTAATTTCAACTCTGGTGAAATGTGCGTGTAGACTGCTTGCTTTAGTGCTAGGCACAGACCACATGACTCCACCACTGCAGAGGTCACCAGTTGAGAGTAATGGAAGACAAGCCCGGGTCAGATTTTGGGAAGAGTTTAGGAAAAGGCCTAGACTGTCTTAGTCCTTGTACAACATTCATTTCTTGGCCTTTGATATCTTGGGTTGTGGAAATCAGGTATATGGACGTACATCATACAGACTATATATATACTATATTTTAAAATGCACTCATCGTTAAAAGAAGATTGCACCCAGAAGGAAGTTTTGGGGGTGGAGACACCAGGCCCTCTGGATGTTTGAAAAGTGACAACAAACCGTTCATCTTGGTGCTGACCACGGCGCCCCACACACAGATTTTGACAGTAATGTACATAATTCCGGTGGGGCCAAGGGTGAATATACAGGGGTTGGACAATGAAACTGAAACACCTGTCATTTTAGTGTGGGAGGTTTCATGGCTAAATTGGACCAGCCTGGTGGCCAATCTTCATTAATTGCACATTGCACCAGTAAGAGCAGAGTGTGAAGGTTCAGTTAGCAGGTAAGAGCACAGTTCTGCTCAAAATACTGCAATGCACACAGCATTATGGGAGACATACCAGAGTTCAAAAGAGGACAGATTGTTGGTGCACGTCTTGCTGGCGCATCTGTGACCAAGACAGCAAGCCTTTGTGATGTATCAAGAGCCACGGTATCCAGGGTAATGTCAGCATACCACCAAGAAGGACGAACCTCCACCAGCATCACGTAGTGACCTGGCCACTATCCTGCAAGAAGAATGGCTTAAACTCCCTCTGACCACTGTGCAGGACGCAGTATATGTCATTCCCAAGACCAACTGACGCTGTATTGGCCGCAAAAGGAGGCCCTACACCATACTAATAAATGATTGTGGTCTAAAACCAGGTGTTTCAGTTTCATTCTCCAACCCCTGTATATTATATTTATTAAAGGTATATATTTCTATAATTATCACCTAAAGATATTACATATTTCAGGTTATTTTAATTACATTTAGAGCTAATAAAAACTGCATAAAACATGCACAAAGAAAGAAAGATGATAGGACAGAAATCAAATGGACTTGCAACCAGTCTTAGCTGTTCCACATGCCACCAAGTCATTTATTCACCAAAGCTTCCAGCAATTAATGCACTGCTAGCTCATTTTGCAGGAAGGGGGACAGAGTGGGCATGAGAAAGTTTGGTCACCAGGCCACTCCATTGTAGCAACTAAACCAGTTCTATCATTCATAGATAGATGGATGGATGGATGGATGGATGGATGAATAGATGGATAGATTCCATCTATCTATCCATCCGTCCATCCACCCATCTACACACACACACGCGAGACCATGCCAAAACTATATATTTTATCATATAGAATTATAAATCTTATTTATTTTATATCTTGATCATCACAGATTTTTTTTTATATGCTCTCTCTGGTCACTTCATTAGATCCACCTCTTTGTTTCTAACCTCATTTTAATTTTATGAGCTGCACCATATAGGAGCACTTTGTAGTTCTACGATTACAGACTGTAGGTCATTTCTGGAATACTTTCTTAGCCCCCTTTTCACCCCTGCTTTTCTCAAGTTAGGACCCTACCGGACCACCAAAGCAGGTATTATTTGAGTGCTGTCCCCTCTATTAGACACTCCTACCTTGCTGGTCCACCTTGTAGATGTACAGTCAGAGACGATAGCTCATCAGCTGCTGCAGAGTTTGGATTGGTTATCCTCTGGTTCCTCATCAGTGGTCAGGCCCACAGGACGCAATTATAGTTGTGTTTGGTGGACGATTCCTCAGTTCAGCAGTTGAGCTGCTCTTTGGGTGCCACTGTGGAAGCCTCCGCAGCCTAAAGAAGCTCTTCAAGCCAGAGCTGGTACGGCAAGCTGCTCTTAACAAACGGATTTATTGGTTTAATTTGTTTCAGGGGGAAATGAACGTGCACCTGTTCAGCCGCAAAGGATCCTGGGGCTCTCTGGGAGCCTGCATTGAAATTTATCCCCGCATTAACACCAGCCCAACACTGAATCTCTCTATAATAGCCCTTATGCTTCAGCTCTGGTAGATAGCTCTGGCTTTTACAGTCAAAAGTAAGAAGCCAGACAGAGTGTTGTTGGATGTCAATGTTTTCATGATACCACTACAGCATACAAGTTCAGCAAAAAAAATTTAGTGGTGTTTTTTGCTACTTGTAAACCATCTGGGAGGAGCTGCTTTTCCAGAACAGACCTAGCAATTCCTGTAAAAGAGCTGTAGGTTAAAGGTCTCCACAGCCTGGCTCCTGGTTCTCCCTCCAGTGCAGGAATAAATCAACTTCAGTGTAACCCACAGTGACGCATGCATTACAGACTCACTACATCTTATAATACAGCTTTTTATAACTATACTGCTGCATTGTATTTATGAGAAACCCCACTGATCCATTGTTTACATAATTTAACGCTTAGAAAGTTCAATAAAGTAATTCAGAGTTTGGGGTGAAAGTTTGAGTCAGTGGTTCGCAGTGGTTATCACAGGAACCCGAAGTCTTAAGTTTGATTTTGAAGATACTGAGGAACTTTAGAGAGAGGCCCTACTGTGGATCCTTATAAAGCATTGAGCAAATGAGCACAACGTTAGTTCTTCAACTTTATGATGGCGGTTTCACAGCTAATGTTAAAGACAGGTAAAATATGTGCATTATAATTCATTATTTTATTTGATGCAGCAAAAAGAAAGAGTGGCTGAATATATTTCATGTCGTGTTAATGCTTCTACTGTCACTATATTAAAGTATTGAGAAAAAAAACTACAATATTTAAAATCTATGGTTTTGCTCTACAATAATCAGATCTTGTTTTCAATGCGGCTGTAATAAACTAATCAAAAATATTAATCTGAATTTAAATTTGATTGGAATTTTTTAACAGCATCCATTCATGGAAGAGAGGTGCAATTTAATGTCTGTAAACAGTCTGCAAAAGATAGACAACCCAAAGTACACAGCAGCCAGAGAAACTCTCTCCCACAGAAACCACATTTCTCAGCTGTCGAACTGAGGTCGAACTCTGGATCAAACTGATACAGTAGAACGGATGCCATGATAAGAATATCCACAGTGGTGTGGGGCAGTATTTGCAGCAGAACGCCACTCCCGTGGTCCACCAATCCGAACCGGGTAGGCAAGCCGCCCAAGCAGAGAAGGCGAATAAAAGTACAATCAAAATATTGTTTTGGGAAAGTTGAAAAGTTGAGAAAATTGTAAATCTATTCTTGTAGACCCTCAAAATAAAATTATGAATACTGAAAATGAGCGTTATAGGTTTCCTTTAAGCCAAAATAGTCCCTAAAGAAAACATACTTCTCAGATTTACCAATTTTACCATCATCATTGCATGTAAAAACTCCAAAGACGTGTGGTTTCACTGGTGGGTTTACACTGGTGGTAAGTTTATCTACACTGAACCGTTTCACATGAAACCGCTCTGAATGACTTGGTTTACATTGCAACATTAAAAAAAAAAAAAGGAATTCCCATTAAAATTAGTCTGTTTACTTGTTTACATAGGCTTTATGATAGGCTTTATGATAGATCAACTTGGGCAAAAGTTTATTTATTTTTGAGAATGTCTTGAGAACTCAAAATGAACCAATAAAAGGAGCCTTAGATTTCAAAGGTGCCAATAAATTAAAAAGAATACTCAGTATAAACGAATCAGTTACATAAACATTTGGGCTCTAAAGTTGTCGTTCTATGATTTTGACGCAGCATTATCAAACTAAATGGTGTGGACACTCCTTTGTTTGAAAAAAGAAAGAAAAAAAAAAAAAAAACAAGGGGAAAAAAAAAAAAAAAAAAAGTACCTTAATCATTTTTCCCTCCATATCTCTATTTTTCCACACACAGCATACAGTATTGCTACAGGGGCAGTGAAAAGAGAATGCCTCTTTTTCAACTCAGTAAGTTCTTCATCCTCAAACACAAGACGAAAAGAAAAACCCAAACACCTCAAAGTCTGTGAGCGGAATTCGTCATCACCACCACCGTGATTATCATAACTGAACGTTTTATTATGTACTCCCTCTCGCTAATCAGTACTTCCCATATATGGCCAAGAGAACACAATACAGTCAAGGTTTACACAGATTCCCCAAAGTGTTTGTGCGTTTTTGTTTTTTTTAGGGTGGGAAATAGTGTCGTGCTCTTTGGAAACACTGACCGAAGCAAAGCACCTCAGGCTGTACAAAGGCAGGAGAAAGAGATGGAAGTGTTTTCAATGAGACTCTGTATATGCACGTGTTTGTGGCTAGGGAAAGGACCTGCATCGAACACGTACTACATCCAGCAAGCTTCACCCCAATGTACAATTCCTCAATATAAATACAGTCCCACATAAATAGGTCCGTCTCGTGATAAAACAAGGAAACGAACTTCGAAAACGACAAAATAAAGAGAGTGAAGAACAGGTGGTAATACTGACCTGATCTAATCAGTGCAACCATGACCACTTGCTTAATCTGAGTCAGAGGCTACGCTGGTTTAGAGCAGGATTCTACAATGGGGGTGCAGGGGAGAAGTAGCTGATCGGCAGGGATCGAATAGTGAAAATCAGACATGAGCGTGTCTATACATTCTGGAAGCACTGATGGAACAAGGGAGAGCAGAAATGACCGGACAGCAGGGAGTAGGTTCAAAAACCAACCACAGACAGAAGATCGAATGCAGCAGACAGGAGATATGGGACTCTGCAGCTAGAAGGTCAGTTCATAGCCTAGACTCTGGTCTGAGCCGTGAAGTGAACAGAGGTGTGGGGTAGGGGCGTGGTTTCAGGGCATCTTTAGATGGGCAGCTGGAACTTCACATCCACCTGGGCCTCTTTGGCCAGTGAGACAATTTCAGAAAGCTTCACCACCTATAAGGGGAGGGGTGTTGAGAGGGAGAGAGAGTGAGAGAGAGAGACAGAAAGAGAGACAGAGAAAGAAAAAAAACAAAAAAAAAAAACAGCTGGGTTATTGAACAGAAGACAAAAATGGAAACATGTGAATAGACTTCAGACTTATTATCCAGTCATTAATTTTTAGACTTACTATTTGGTCACTACTATGAATTATAGTGATGGCCCGATCTTGGATCATGATCAGAGATAATCCAATACTGGTTATCTTAAGTCTGATCCAGTTTAAATCCTTTAGGGAATGTTCTATGACATTGTCATAGAGGTTCCATAAAAATATTCTGGCAGTGAGGCAAGTTCAGATAAAGATCTATTAAGGGCTGCCTTGAAAGCCTGGAAGATTAGGACTATTCCAAGAGACTGTACTGTACTTTTTTACAGAGCTGTCTAATACAAAATCCAATATATATATTATATATATTATTATTTATTATATATTTTTTATTATTATTATTTATTATTATTTATTTATTTAAATTTTTTCTGTGCAAACAGAGCACAAATTAACATTTTTATATTTTTTGTTAGTGGAGATTTTAGGCCACCTTTCCGCTGCGTAGAACCTGACTCAACTCTATACTCCCTGTTTTTACTTTTCTGTTAAGCAAACAGGGTATCTAGTACCTGGTACTAGTTTTGGGCATCACCTTTGTGCAGGTTCCAACCAAGGTGAGCCAAAAATCTAAAGGGTATGTGAAACGCTGTAAAATAATGACTGGTTGGAGAGAATCATCACCCTCACCCTAAACGCTAGCCACCAGGTTAGCACGCTCTCTTGCATCGCCTTGAGCAACCACAATCGTCTGGTCATCTAAACTCTGATGTAGTATCTCCCCGACTCTCCTGTTTTTCAGCAGGCTTTTTTTTCCTTTTTACCTCCTCAGAACAAAATTTGTCTTCCTCACGTCACATCTCCCTATGATGACCAGTTACATTGGAGGGGATACTAAAATAAAGTAGCTGGTACCAAAAGCAAGTGAAGTCAAACCATACCATTGAAAAAGTAAAGCATCTGTCCTATACTAGTCAAAAACAAGGTCATTCTATAGTCTGGTTTTGACAGCCAATATACGCTTTTAAGAGGCACACTATAATGGTGCAACAGGTTAGGCTAAGGGAAGCGTGGTGAGAGACCCTGGTGGCATCTTTGGAACTGCTTCTGTTTTAAGATAGATAGATAGATACTTTATTGATCCCAGAGGGAAATTCAAGAAAACTGGAAAATAATAGGTGCAGGAACAGACATGCACCATTTCAGCCTGATGGACATTAAATCTAAGTGCACGGATTCATACGCTTGGAGTCAAACCTTCTTTTTTTCCACCTGTGCCACAAGTGCTTGTTTAAAGGGAAAGGAGCAGCTTACTGCACACATTACAGCAATATGAAAACGTTGGGCAATTACAACAGAAAAAAAAACTATTATTTTATAGAAATAATCTACAAAACCCCCAAAAGTGATCCTCAAAGAGTGCATGAGAAACTGCCTGTGATTTCGCTTCTGCATTTTGCTTCTGTTTTTTTTAGGGTGGGAAACAGTGCCATGCCGTTTGGAAACACTAACTGAAGTAAAGAGCCTCCGAGACTTTACAAGGGCAGGAGAAAGACACTGGAGTGTCTTCAATGGGACTGTGTATACATGTGTTTGTGCCAAGAGGGAGAATCAAGATCAAACATATACTAGTTTTCAGGTCCTCCTTCCAGTAAGGTCAGAGAGAATGACTCTACACTCTTTTTGGGGTGTGGTGATGCATCCTATGAAAAAAATAACTATAGCTGTCATGTACGTGGCCTATAGTAGTCAAAAGACCTGGATTACAAAGTTTTGCTTTAACAGCCAATACATGCTTTCAAATAAGCTTTAAAAATTTCAGAACTATAACAAAATAACAAATAAGGCTTAAAAAAATTGGGCGCACTTGGTACAATGTTACAAGAGGAAATGAGGTGAGGCAAAGGACCTATATATATTTTTATATAAAAAAAAAAATAATCAGAGCACAAAATAAATAAATAAATAAATAAATCCTACTGGCACCTTTGGATCTGCCTGTTTTAAAAGGGACAGATCAGTTTAGACCATTTCAGCTGAACACAGGCATATTAAAGGTTTCACACAGCTGTATGCATTGAACCAAAACAATGTGCAAGAGAAAATGAGAGAAAGAGGCAGCCTACTGCACCTATCCAAACGTTTTACAATTACAACATACACCACTGAAACGAAACCCGAAAGATGCCAGAGGAGTTCATTAGAAACTGTAAGTGATGTTCACGTCTGCATTTAAAACTTGTAGCCAAATGATCAGATCCGTCATAATAAGTCCATACTAGACATGTTGCAAAATTGCCATATCTAACTGAAATGATGTTGGTACATTATCTATAAAAGAAAACCGCTTATGTTTTGGCCAGTACTTGAATTGAACCACTCAGACTGGATTGGATAGTGTGGTAAAGAAACTGTATCGGAACATCCCTAATAAATTTTCTGAAGCTAATATCCAAGTTATGTAGTAATGGGATTAAACGAAGTAACAAAGATTTAAAGAGACTTCAAGCATTTGATTGTTTTGTGTTGTTTGTAAAGGTTAACAGTGGCGTACCATCTTAGCTGCCTCGTCCAAGTCATCACAGGCCAGAATCTTTAGAGGACTGGCAGCGATTAGTGCCTTGGCATCATCCACTCTCGTTCCTACAGCACAAACCAACAGCGGAGCGCGTTAGGGATCCACACACAAACACCAAAAATACAGCTCCAAGTTTAGCAACATTGTTCATGAATATGTCTGCACTTTCCTTATATTGAGCTCAATGCCACTAAAGGTATCTTTGGAAAGCTGGAAACTTCACTCTCTTTTTTACTAACTAACCTGTAATACTTCAAATGTGGGGATTATCCTTCTCTCAGTTTTCTAGGTATGAAACGGTTATGGACACTGTCACAACAAACCTACACCAAATAAAACCTACACCTGTACTTGCTGCATATCCAGTCAGAGAGGAGCTATTTCAATATCCAACAATTTTATCAAGCATCACATCTTATTTACAAAGCAGTCCTAGCTGTAGTTTGGGTTGCTTCTTTGCACTATGAAAGATCATTTGTCACACAATTGGCAAAGGACGAGTAACAGAGGAATAAATAATTTAAATAATAGTTATAGACGTGAACTGATCATAAACTGATTAGATTATAAACGATTAGTTCCAGGCCTAACAGTTTCTATTATCATTTAATTCTTTTATCCCCACAAACCTCTCACTCACTGTGCTACACTGATCTCTTCTCACTTCAGCTGCAAGCTGTAATATTTCATCTTACTATCAGTCCATCACTTTTCTCACCACTTAAAATCCTTTTTATTTTTATTCCCCCCTCACCTTGTAACCGCACTACTATGGGGATTTTCAGGTCCAGGTCAGAGACAGCCATGATGATGCCCTGAGCAATGACATCACATCTCATAATCCCGCCAAAGATGTTCACCAGAATAGCTTGGACCTGTTACACAGCAACCAATCAAAGCACGAGTTATAGTGAGAATTAGTCAGTTCTGTCCAGCTGGGACTGATATCCAGTAAGATGCTCTGGTGGTGTTACCTTTCTGTCCGACGTGATGAGTTTGAAGGCTTCTGTCACCTGGTGGGCTGTGGCTCCGCCACCGACATCAAGAAAGTTGGCAGGAGTTCCACCATGGAGTTTGATAATGTCCATGGTTGCCATTGCAAGACCTGCCCCATTGACTATGCAAACAGAAAGAGGTTGTTATTTCTTGCTACAGGCAATACAAAAACCAGAATAAACAACTGGTAAACATTTTCCATCTCTATAAGCCATAAAAGAGAAGGGATTAGCAATCTTGCAATGTCCTTGGTAGAGAGTGTAATCTAGGAACATCTTGGGTAGAGTGTAATCTAGGAACATCTTGGGTAGAGTGTTATCTAGGAACATCCAGGTAGAGAGAGTTATCTAGGAACATCCAGGTAGAGAGTGTAATCTAGGAACATCTTGGGTAGAGAGTGTAATCTAGGAACATTCGGGTAAAGAGTGTAATCTAGGAACATCTTGGGTAGAGAGTGTAATCTAGGAACATCTTGGGTAGAGAGTGTAATCTAGGAACATCTTGGGTAGAGAGTGTAATCTAGGAACATCTTGGGTAGAGAGTGTAATCTAGGAACATCCAGGTAAAGAGTGTAATCTAGGAACATCTTGGGTAGAGAGTGTAATCTAGGAACATCTTGGGTAGAGAGTGTAATCTAGGAACATCTTGGGTAGAGAGTGTAATCTAGGAACATCTTGGGTAGAGAGTGTAATCTAGGAACATCTTGGGTAGAGAGTGTAATCTAAGAACATCTTGGGTAGAGAGTGTAATCTAGGAACATCTTGGCTAGAAAGTGTAATCTAGGAACATTCGGGTAGAGAGTGTAATCTAGGAACATCTTGGGTAGAAAGTGTGATCTAGGAACATTCGGGTAGAGAGTGTAATCTAGGAACATCTTGGGTAGAGAGTGTAATCTAGGAACATTCGGGTAGAGAGTGTAATCTAGGAACATCTTGGGTAGAAAGTGTAATCGAGGAACATTCGGGTAGAAAGTGTAATCTAGGAACATCTTGGGTAGAAAGTGTAATCTAAGAACATCCCGGGTACCATTTTTCGGTTCACTAAAATATATTTTCCATAAGCCTATGGTATACACCCCATATTCCCAGTGTTAACACGCGCTGTATTAAAGCTGCTGTTAACTGCATTAGAGTCATCCGACTCACCAAGGCAGCCAATGGTGCCGTCCAGGCCGATGTAGTTGAGGTCAGCTTTAGCTGCTTGTCTGTCTCTGATGTCTTCCTGACTCCAGTCCCGCATGTCAAACACTTTCTGCTGTCTGTATGCAGCGTTGGAGTCAAAGTTGATCTTGGCATCCATGCACATGACTTCAAACAGCAACACCAGGAGAGAAAAATATTCACGGTTAATATGCAACTCTACAAAAGTCTTCTAAGCTGCTGTGGTCTAATATAGGGAAATCTACCAGGGCATATGTTTTAAACATAGCTTGCCTCATAAATGCATGTCAGAAAAGGCTGAAATACTACTAGCTATGAAGGGCTTCGGTTTTTGGGGTTTTTGTTTCCCCCCCATGTTCATCCATCAATGGCCTCACACGAAAATAGCATGAATTATGCCATACAATATGTCATAGAACCCCTCTGTTGTAAAGAAATAGCCTGACGGCAGTATATAGAGATGCATTCCATACAGCCCGCCCCTATATATCCAACCAGAGTGCTAAAAGTCTTTCCCATATTCTTCGGGACCACTTTAGAAAGGCTACCTTGATAAGGGATTTATGTATGGTTTAAAGCTGGTTTATTACTGGTTAGTAATACTAGTTAAGTCAAAGACACTTTATAAAGTATTAATAAGCAGTTATAACACATTAATAAAAAGGGTAAAAATGAGGTCCTCCATAGGACGTATATGAATATGTATTGAAGGTGACAGGGTTTATGCAGACTGATGGAAAAGATTAAATAAGATCAGCAACCATCAAAACCTGAGCTTTAACAGTATAAAAGTATGTGTGTTCACTGTCAGACTAACAACAGGTCACTGCTGCCATTATATAGATTTGTTGTAACTGCTTATTAATGATGTTAAGAGTCAAACCTTCTTTTTTTCCACCTGTGCCACAAGTGCTTGTTAGGTTTATGACCTAATTAATGACCATTAGTAAAATGTTTTTAAACCTTTTCGAAATTCTTAACAAACGTAGCTTTATTATAAAGTGGCACCTCTTCTTATCATCAAACTACATCATAAGAAGGTGATTTTCCCGAGAATCTGGAAAATCATGTTTAACAGACAACTGCAGCACCACGGAAGAAAACGATAAGACTTTTTTAAAACTGATGTAGTGATACATACATGTCTCAGTTTGCAGATTGCCCTATTACCTCTTATAAAGTAACGAATAACCATACATTAACAACACTGGAAGCCTAGATTGTAAGATCAAGAATAAAGCAATGGACGCCATGCAAGACTAGTTAAGCCTAAACACATTGGAGCTCAGTAAAAAATGCTGCAGATTATTTGTGTATTAATTAAAGTAGTATTCATTACTGCACTGCCTCTGGACAGAAAGGCAAACCAAATTCACAAAATGTCTGCATACCCTTCAAGTGCACTCCAGCAGCTAAATGGATGCTTCAATAGATTCTACTCTAGCCAAAACAGCTTTACATATTTCTAATCCATATTCCTGATCTCCCATCCTTGGAATGAATATGCCCATGCAAGAATAAGGGAGAGGGAGGAAACCAGCTTGGTTTATATGCCTTATATGTTACAATGGCCTGCATGTACTTACCAATGCCAGAAGAGTCTTCCACCATAGGATTGATTTCCACCATAGACGCGTCGTATTTGATAAAAACGTTATAGAGTTTTATCATCATTTCTGCCGCATCATTAATCAAAGGGTCAGGGAAACCCATCTTCTTGGCTACCTAAAAGGAAAAAGAATGGGGGAGTAAAATAATGTGCTTCAGTCAATAACTACAAGGTAACAAGTACTCAAGTTTCTGCATAATTAAAACGCTCCATTCTAGAGAAACTTCAAGAGTCAGCCCTGTTCACGAGGGTGGTGATGGGAACCAAATGTCTAACGCGCTGAAAGCTATTGAAAGCTTTCTTACAGAAAATAGGAGGGTATGAATACGATCAATTTTAAGATAACCCTAATAAAAAAAATTTTTTAAAACACATTTACATGAAGGATCCCAATGAAAACATGCTTTTTCAGATTTTAGCATTATCTGGACACACGTAAACATATTGGTATAGAGGTTCTTTGGTCATTTAGGATAGAGACTAAAACAGCTGTATGTATAACGTGTCGTGCACGTTGTGACAACTGGTTTCCATTACACCACTGCCCTAGTGAACAAGTAAGAACATCTCAGATTAGAATTCTGAACCTAAAATCTAAACTCTTCTACAAGAAGCGTTTAAAACACAAAAGGAACTACAAGGGCAGAAACAATAAAATACGTGTAAAAGGAAATATCAGAACAAATAAAAGAAAAAAACGAGGAAGCAAATAAAGAAAAGTATATACTTTATAGGACGATATTTACTGGCGCTCTGTAATGATCCATCTTGTGTCAATATGTCTTATTATTTAACAGAGTACTGTGTTCCTTCACCTTCACTGCTTGATCCTTCTTTATGCCCTCTACAATGTCGATAGGTTCTTTCACAATGGCATCTGGATTCTCCGCCGCCACATCTTCAATGTTCACACCTCCCTGCGAGCTGCCAATCAGTACTGGGCCCTGAGGAGATACCACCACCACCACCATCATCATCATCATCATCATCAGTGATGAAAAGACCAAAAAAAAAATTTTTTTCACAACTGAAATTCAATCATCTAGTGCCCCCTGTGGGATACACATAGCAATTTCAGTTCCCTCAGAAAGTTCTCCAAAATCTCCGGTCAACCGTACTTCATTAAAGCTTCCTTTCTTTTTAGGAAACTCGCTTTCATGTTTACAAAAAATCTACAGGTAATTTTTTTGACATCTCCACATTGGATTGCATCATTTTCTGCTTTTCACAATCGACACATATTCAACTATGTTGAGGTCTATGGCCGGTCAAGTTGAGCTTTTGGCCTTACGATTTCCCTTTTACCTCAAAAGAGCTGCTTAACATCTGATCAGGGAAGTGTTTAAGTGAAACGTTACAAAAATAATTCATTGTAGTAAAAAAGAGTTCGTAAACATGCAGCTTACTAATTGATCCATTAAGAATTTTAAGAATCTTAATAGTGTTAAAATATAAGGGTACTTTGAGCTATTTGTACTTTTGGGAATGTTGCATTAAAGCCCCACTGTTTATCTCATTTATTCCCTGTATACCTTCTTTAAAATGTCTTTTGAAAAATTATCAGCTTGTAGTAAACCACCATTGTGACTGGAAATTACACAAATGATCTAATGGTCTCTTGATTTTGCATGGTAGGATATAGTACACAATAATAAATAATAATGTATGTAACTGTTTCCTGGGCTAAAATAACATTGTATGCATTAGCATAAACATTAACATTCCTCTACTAAACAAATCCCCTCCAGCCACATTTGTGTATTCAGTGCATTCTTAAAATAATTCGGAATCATTCCAAAATAAACGAGCAGAATTGATTTGTGATGAAATTTAAGATTTCATGATGCAATGAAACCTTTATTAAGGAATTGCAATTGAGTCGTTATGAGGTCAGAGATTTGCACCCCTGTGTGTTCTCATGCTAAATTACATTTCCAGTAATATCAGCGGAGCTCTGACCTGGAAGGACCTCTCCATGGTGATGGCAAAGTAATATTCCCGGCGGGGATAACGGCGCTCGCAGATAAACACCTGGTTACAGATCCGCCCTGCCTCGCCTGTCTGCTTAGTGTACAGCTTTCTGCCAATCATCTGTGAGGAGATGTCCTTCGCTTCTTCTGGCCTATGGACATAGGAGAAAAAAAGAGAACAAGGTAATAAGTTTTTCATTTTTCATCAATTACAAAAAAACAAAGAGAAAGGTAATAAGTTTTCATTTTTTTTATAAGCATTTCCAAAAAAGACGCTATAGGCCCAAGAGAGATTAATATTAGAGATAATATATAGAGATGTGTGTGTGGATGTGGTATATATATATATATTATATATATATATATATATATATATATATATATATATAAACACACACACAGAGAGAGAGAGAGAGAGAGAGAGAGAGAGAGAGAGAGAGAGAGAGAGAGAAATAGAAGATAGGAGATACAGAGAGGGAGGAGATAAGAGATATATATATATATCTTACTATATATATATATATATATATATATATATATATATATAGATAGATAGATAGATAGATAGATAGATAGATAGATAGATAGATATATAAGGTCATCTGTTTCTCTTCTTAGTAGCGGTTTCTTAACAGCTGCACATCCTTTCAGACCCACATCACTTTTTTTTGGACCTGATTATTTTCATTTGACTTCGTCCCTGGAATGATTGTAAATGGATTATCGTATATCTACTCAGAAACAGCTCATGAAATTTTGAATAGAAAACTAAAAGGACTTTCATGCAACTCTGTATTTGTGTGTGAATATTGTGTTGGTGCTCACGAGTAGACAATTTTCACTCCTCCTTTCAAGCCTCCCTCAAACGTTCCTTTGCCTCGGCCTCCAGCCAACACCTGTGCTTTCACCACCAAGTCTTTAGAGCCTGTGAAAAGAGGTAGACAAAGAGAGAGTATAGAGAAGAATTACAATCTGCATGACCTCAAGACACCCAGATATAGAACACTGGGCCACTTTGGTGATCAAGTAACACACACAGCATTACATACCAAGCAGAGGTGATCTAAGTTAAGGAACAGGGCAGCGAGCTTACACTTGCCTCTGAAATGCTTTTTCAAATGCCATGTGCGCTCCTACGTCCCAATACCAGCACTAACATGTTACTCAGTGCAAATACTGCCACGGCTGTTCCCTTGAACACGACCCACATTATGCTAATCCAAATCCACATAACCCAACTGATGGGCCAAAGCCCACGGAGCGTGTAGATTACCTGCGAGTGTTGGTATTACTGATGTCGGATTACAGATTTAGAAGAGCTTCCTCAGCAGACCACTGGAAGTCGCCATTGTTGCTTTCTTTTTTTCTCAATAACTGACATGCTCACGGATGTTCACAGTTCGTGATGTAGAACCTACTATTCTTTGATTCCAGATGGGAATTGCATTTTTCAGGTTCCGAATATTATTTGAATATTATATTTTTGGTGCCAAAGTTTCGAAACGGTTCAAAATCAGGGGTGTGAACTGAGACGGTACAAGTTCCAAGTTGGTGGACAAGAGTAGTTATACAAATATATCTATTTACTATTCATAATCACGTGTCTACACCTAAACAACTACATAAAAATAATCATATAAACAAGCTATAATTTTCCCCTACAAGGCCATAAATTGCCAAAACCATATCTCAAAACTCGAAAACATCTCGGGCAGGTTGATTGCTACCATCGTGTGATGGCTCGTCCAACTGCACCCATGGCATATCCTTGTTGTGTAAGGAGTGGCAGATAAGCAAAAGCAGCTTCTTCTTTTTTTTGGTAAATAAAATAAGAACAAATAAACAAACACAACTAACAATTAATTAAAGCTTATTGTATCAGTCACTGTTGCCCACTCTTTTCTTTTTTTATAATTACCCACAATATCAGAATCATTTTTGATCAGCCTCTGTTTATGTTTTGCAAGGAAAGGTGCTTCATGAATGGAAAGTTGCGGGTTTATCTGTTTAATAAGCACGGTCACAAGAGATTTGGACAGATATGGATATAAACAGTGCACAGGGAATACAGGCTAAAAGAAATGAAAGACCACCAAACAGATGATTACTTTAGCCCGTCTTAAAGCTGTGGACAGCATGCAGACTGATGTTTAAATGCCAGACACGTTCGACTGGCATTGGCAATAGACGAAATTTTCTCAGCAATTTGCAAAACCATCATAGTCCCTTTCAACTGCACCTCCTTTAGAGCTTGAAATAAGGGAGAATGATGAACGAATGATGAATGATGAACAGTAAGAGTACCTAAAGATGTACACATCAATTCACAGCAAGCGGCATCCAAATTTAGAGGCTTACTTTACCACTAACAGCCAGCGAAGCACAACAAAATTAGTAATGGCAGACATGTCTGGATCTTTGTGTGTCACCTCTATTAGAATCCTTTCACTGTAGAAATTCATAAGCCATGAAAACCAATCATATTATAATCTGGGCTTTATGTGTATTCTGCAGTAGAAACACTGACAATTTAGCCCAAGTACTTAGTAATCAAACACCTATCAATGATTAAACTATACTATGACATTTCACACGCTGTTTACGCCATACCAAATCATCTTAAAATGCGCTGGAAAGTACAAAGGTAGCACAAATAACACACCGCCCAGCCCAATTAAAGGTCTCGTTTGCTTGACACAATGGTGCCAAGGCTAAAAGTGCAAGAAAGTTATTTTCAGAAGCACAGACTAAATATTGGTAATAAGAACCAATACACAATTCCCATGCTCCTGGAGTGGCAAGCAGAACACATACATGCATTCACATGCAAAGAATGCACAGCTTGATGAATTCAATGATTTATTTTCAACGCAGCATAAAAGCAGTTTCAAGGGGAATTCTGTAGGTGTCGCTTATTCTTCTTAAATCCCATATAGTACAACCAAACCCCCTCCCCAGTACAACCATAGCCTCTCCCCAGTACAACCATAACCTCTCCCCAGTACAACCAAACCCCCTCACCAATACAACCATAACCTCTCCCTAATACAACCATAACCTCTCCCCAATACAACCACAAACAACACAATGAACCCTCCCCAATACCCTCAGCCCCAGTACAACCATAACCTCTCCCCAGTACAACCATAACCTCTCCCCAGTACAACCATAACCTCTCCCCAGTACAACCATAACCTCTCCCTAATACAACCATAACCTCTCCCCAGTACAACCAAAACCCCTCCCCAATACAACCAAAACCTCTCCCCAGTACAACCATAACCTCTCCCCAGTACAACCATAACCTCTCCCCAGTACAACCATAACCTCTCCCCAGTACAACCATAACCTCTCCCCAGTACAACCATAACCTCTCCCCAGTACAACCATAACCTCTCCCCAGTACAACCATAACCTCTCCCCAGTACAACCATAACCTCTCCCCAGTACAACCATAACCTCTCCCTAGTACAACCATAACCTCTCCCCAGCACAACCATAACCTCTCCCCTCTTATAACCTCTCCCCAGCACAACCAAAACCTCTCCCCAGTACAACCATAACCTCTCCCTAGTACAACCATAACCCCTCCCCAGTACAACCAAAACCCCTCCCCAGTACAACCAAAACCTCTCCCCAGTACAACCATAACCTCTCCCCAGTACAACCATAACCTCTCCCCAGTACAACCATAACCTCTCCCCAGTACAACCAAAACCCCTCCCCAGTACAACCATAACCTCTCCCCAGCACAACCATAACCTCTCCCCAGTACAACTGAAATCCCCAGTGCAGTAACTTCCTCTGCATGTGATCCATAATGTTGAAACCTTATTGCCAGGGAGTTTAAGTAAATCTACAATTAACTATTTCACATTAAGCCTCTCTTAATTACTCTGTTAAACAGAAAAGTCAGTGGGCTTCCTCTTTAACTAAAATTTGTGGTCACCAATCATTACAGCATTCTCAAAGCCTCTAAAAGCACATGTGAATCTGCTCCAAGATTGCAAAATTTGAACTATGTGGCAATTTTGTAAAGTCTGAAGAATGCTAGTTTTTCCCAACCCCAAGGCTGCTATCATTTCCCTTTACTTTAACACTGAATAACCCACCAGCTTAGCATACGAGCTGTCATTCAAAAGAAATGATCAGAAATTCAACACATACGTAACGGAAAAAAGGCCCACGTTTGTCCAAAAGAGTGACCGACCCCTCCCCCCTCATTCATATGCACAGAGCCAGTGAGCATGCAGGACAGGTGCTGGCTGTGTGCTGACAGCTACACACATACATGCACACCCACAAGTACGAGCACCAAGCTATGTTTAGAGCCGAGCGTCTATGAAAACAGTAAACAAGGAAAACCATACAAAAGAAACCTAAGAGATTCTATATTATTCCCACAGTGCACATTTACAACTGAATTTCAATGAATTGTGTTCATGGTGTGCTGAGGAGAACCAAACATCAGAGCTTTATGGCTAGTGGTGAATAACTGCTGACAGTAAGACTGCGGTTCCTTTGCTGTTGTTTACCACTGTGCATGAAACACTACCAACTCCAAACCACCAACTTCTCAACAGAGAATAAACAGCCTTTCCTAATGTTTTGTTGTAAAAACTGAATATTTTATTATTTGTTATTTCCAGCTCCACCTCAACCTGGAGGGCATAAACAGGAAGGCTAACTTTCAAAGCACATAAAAGAACAAAACCAAAACAAAGGCAATAGAGGGTGTAAAAATGCATCTGAATGTGATTTAACTCTATTTATTTTGAAACATTAAAATTGACTAAGTAAAATTCGTAGTCTATAAAAAAGAAAGTTTGGTGCACATTTCTGAATTAACAAAATATCTGGCAGTATCACATCATCGACAGGGATAACGATACCTGTGACCAACACCACAAAGCAAGTTCTGATACACTAACGCAGCAGACCGAACTTAACAACAAGAAGCGATATGGGAAGACAAGCAGAAGTAATAATGCTCATAATGCCAGTATTCCAGGGGAAAACACGTTGGCATGAGCTGCACACCTGAATAGCTGAGCCAGGCTTCTTTCAGTAATCACTCATCTGCTGCTGTGTGGTCAGCTAGTGGTCATAGTCAGTCCAAACTAGCCTTAAGCCTTGGTTTAGCCTTTAGTTCTGATTTTAAAGATCGGTTGTCTTAAGCATCTAGTTTATATAACCAACTGGTAAATGTCGTTTAGCCACGCAGAGTATGCTTTATCTGTGAAAGGTTTGTTAGGTTAGATAGAGTTGGTATCTATACTCAGTAACCTATAATTTATATATAGGAAAAAGTGCCACCAGTCCATCCCTAGTATTAAACGTCTACATTCCACTGTATTTACTGCAGGAACAGCTCCTTTTATCATATCTGCATATTCAGTCTTCTTTTGCAGAATCTGAATCAAACTCCTTTGAATCAAAGATTCACTGATTGGTCTGAGATCGCCAGGACGGATTTGACGGTCGCAGCGCGGTGAAACACTGTTCCGCTCTGTACTTACCGAGCTGCTTAGCAGCTGAGTAGGCCTCCTCGGGTGTGCTGGCCACCATGCCAGCAGGCACCGAGATGCCCGCCTCCTTCAACAGGCCAATGCTCATGTACTCGTGGAGGGACAGGTTCCTCTGCTGCTGCAACGTCACCTGTGGAGATGGCTGGTTGCCATGGTTACCGAATTTCCGTCCCAGTGGGAACTTAAAAAGACGGAGAAAACGCGCCCAAGCCAAAGGGATGAGAGGGGGGGACCCAAAAGGACCTTCTTTAACGGGCACAGGCATAAGATAAAAAATGGAAAACGGGCCTTTGGACCGCAAAAATTGTTACTAACATCATGCCCCCTTCCTCCCTATAAACCTAAAAAAGGGGGGAAAAATCAGCCCCACTTTTTACACCCCCCAATTTACAGGGGAACAGCACCACACACAACACAGGGGTGGGGGGGACGTTGTACAAAAACACACAGGGGGGGGACAACGCAGCAAAAAACACAGGAGAGTTACAAACAACACGGGGTGGGTGGGGTTGGGACCGTACAAACAAACCACAGTGGGGGGGGGGGGACAAGCCACACAAACAACAAAGGGGGGAAGGTAGCACAAAACAGAACAGGGGGAGAGGGAAGCACACAAAAACAACAGGGGAGAGGCAACAAACCCCAAACCAGGGAGAGAAAGTGCAACAACACAAGGGACACAGCAACTACAACACGGGACAGGGCAAAGCACTACAACAGGGACAGGCAACTACAAACCAGGGAATGCGTAAACAAAACCCAAGGGACGGGACCGTACAACACAGGGACAGCACAACACAGGGAGAGCACAACACAGGGAGAAGGGGCAACAAAGGGGAGAGGCACAGGGAACAGGGAGCCCCACAAAAACCCAAACCAGGGGAGGAAGCACAACAAAACAACCAGGGGGGGGGGGGACAGGCCAACAAAACCACAAGTGGGGACAGGCCACTACCCACCAGGGGGGGACCAGGCACTATCCACAGGGGACCAAGGGCCAAATGACAACAGGGTGACAAAGTCCACTACCGACCAGGGGGAACAGGCACACTACACACAAGGGGACAGCACTAACCCCAAACAGGGGTAACAGGCCCACTACCCACAAGAGACAGCAAACTTAACACCACGGGACCAGGGCCACTACAAACAGGTGGGGACCAGGCAACAAAAACACACCAGGGGGGTGGTACAAAGGCACAAAAACACATTGGAACCCGTGGACAACCAGCACCAACACAGGTGAAACAGAACTTTATGGGCAGTGGTAAACAAGCCCAATATTTGCAGGGGTCCATCTGGTTTCGTCTTGCATTACTTGTTTAGCCCCCCTCCTTTACCCCCTGTTTCCTTCAATGGAATCAGGGGGGGACCCAAACCCCCACAAGGACCAGGCAAAGGGAGCCAGGTTATTTTTTTGGGTGGTGGATTTCACATTCCCCAATCAATCCTGGTGGGGTGGGTTGGGGTTGTGGGGTGTTTAGTCTTTAATGTTGTGCCTGGGTTCGATTAAGTAGGGATCAGAAAAACCCACCAGTGCTGCTTGCGGAGTTGTTTTCAAAAAAAACCCACACAGTGTTCCCCCACCCACACTGTCCACCTTCTATATTGGGAGGGGGGTGCACACCCTTTTGTTTTGGCCGGGGTCCACTGTTGGGAAAAATGTGGAGGGGGGCACAATAAGCTTAATCTTTTGACTGCTGCAACAAGTTTTGTGTTTGGTTTCTTCTCTGGTTCCTTCTTGCAAAAAAGGTTCACATGGGTGGGGAATTTACCCTGAATTACTGGTGGGGATGTAGTTGGGATATTCTCAGGTCCCAAGCCAAGTTGACCCAAACGAAGGGTGGACTCCCAGGGGGCCAGGCACTCCCCACCGCAACCAGCCAGGCCACGGGACCCACCCACACTAACCACAAAAAAAATAAAAACCCACCAACCACCCACACAAAAACAAGAAAAAAAAAAAAAGGGGGTTTTTTGGTTCCACTGGCATGAATTTTAAATCACCTACATCAAAAAAAACTGCTTCTGTGGGTGGTCCTGTTGGGGGGGGCCTGATTGTTTTAAGGGGGAACAAACAGGCTTAATTAACAAGTATGCTGAAAGGAAAAAACAAGTGCACTTGATGTCTGGTAAACTGCCAGGGAGGCTAAAAAACAAAGTGCTCCTGTTTGGTGGGGGGGGTGGAGCTGGAAAAAGTAACAAAAACTGTTACTAAATACCACACTAAAAAGCCGTTATTTCAGGGACCCTCGGAGGGGGTTCAGTTAGGGTTTGGTCCAAAGGCGGTTTTTTGGCCGGGTTTTTGCTGGGGGAACCCACATCCACTGTCGTGTAACTGGAAAAAACAGGGGAGCAAAAACAAAAGCTGTAAGAGGAAAAAAGGCCACAAACAAAAACTTCTGGGGGGGGGGGGGGGGACTTGAAGTTCCCAGTCCCGTCATGATTTTTATGGGCAACACAAAACCGGGAAGGGAATGATGGGGGCCAAAAGCTTGAAAGCTAAAAACCTGTTCAGGGGGGTTTTCCCCGACTCTAAAAACAAGTTTCAATCAAAAAGGGGATTAGGGGAAAGTTTGGTTGGTACAATCTGTGGAGCGGCTAAGGCTGGGCTAAACAAAACAGGAAGCAGCTAAGCTAGGGGCTTAAAGCTAATTCTTAAGCTAAAACGTTAAAGCTAGAGGGATTTTCCTTGTTTTTGGTCTTTCCTGCTTAAGCCCCCCGGGAATTAAGCCCCCAAAAATAAAAGGGAGGGGAGTGGGGTGTGTGAGGGGGAATTCCAATTTTCCAAAAGGAGGGTCAAAACTGGAAGGGGACGGAGTAAAAAAATGGGTAGGGAAAAAGGTTAAAAACAAACAGTTTTAGGGGCCTAAGGAAAAACCCCTTAGTTTAAACTTGAGGCCTCTTTGTTCCATGTCCTGGTTTCGGAACGGGAAATTCCCCCAAAAGGCTGGAAAACGCCCTGGTTTCCCTTTCTGAAAAACTTCGTAATTGTGGGCTAAAATCCGGTTTTATAAACCACTCAAACACTCAAAAAAACGAGCCGTTAATCATGGGGGGACAAGTTCCCGACCCCAGCATTAAAACGTTTAAAAAAATGACTTCGGGGCAAACGCTAATCCGGCCCCGGGGACCCCCCAGGCATTTACTGATGTGGGGGACAGGGGGCCTGGGGGCCAGGTAGGCTCAGCAAGCTAGCATGACGCTTTTGAAATGTCAAGGCCAGTTTCGGAAACAGGAAAGCCCTTCTTCGTGTTTCACGATTGGTCCAATCCCCATAGTGCTGGGGTTCACATAACCAGGGGGGGTTACCCAAACCGGAGCCAACAAGGCGCAGCACAAAAAGTGGGAACCCGGGCAAAAACTACCAACTCAGTGGTGTAAATTTCTTCCTGCAAAACAACCTCCAAACCTTGCCGAAGACCAGCCTTAACCCCAAAAGTCGTCCGGGGGGGGAACCCAGAAACCTTCCCAAACTTTAGTCCACAGCGGGACCAAACAAACCCCGGGTGCCGCAGAATTTTTCAGGGGACGGCCCGCCAATGTTTACATTTCTCTCCCCTTTAGCACGGGCTATGATTCAGTTTAGTGTGGATGGAGACAAACATTCGAAACAACAAAAGGAATCACCTTTTTGATTTCCGGTTTTTCAGTTTGTAGTTGAAACCGATTCCAATAAATTCTGAATCCGTGAAATTTACGAAAATTGTATTCAATTGTTTACGACTTCCATCTTTATTTTCTATTCGGCCCTTGTAAAAAAGAAATTGAATGTTAAATGCACATGATTTGAATGTTTATATACCGTTATGGTCTGGTGTTTGATGTTCTCGCATGCAGGCATTTTTCCAATTTACAAAAACGAAAAAACGAAACAAAACACTCGGGAGGATATCTGGATTCGAAACTCAAAGGAAAGGTACGGTGTGTTCGAAAGGGAATATTCGCCGGATTTTCAATAAAGGCCCGGAATCGTGTGTTTTGCTTTCACTCCCACTCAGGGGCAAAAAAAACAAAACGCCGCCGCGCATGCGTACGCACACTGATGCAGTGTTCACAAGTTCCATTCTATACAAACACTCCACTGCATGTGCGACAAAAGATAAAAAAAAATTTCTCAAGGAACAAGTGGGGCCAAGGTGGTTTTTACATCGGGGAAACCTAAAAATAAGGGAGACCAAAGACAAGAGCCAAAAAATCAGGATGAGATAAAACTGTGCCCCACATAATTAAAATTTTAAATCCAACATTGCAATTTTATAAACTACATATGCATTACTAGTTTTGCAATATCGGTTATCTTGACTTTTAATGCAGGGCCTCTGGAGTTTTTAAACACTGTCCACTCACTGTCTCATTAAGACACTATTTCGCTGGTCCACCTTGCAGATGTAAAGGGAGTGTTGCCGCACAGTTTGTGTTGGTTATGCTCTAATCCTTCAGCAAAGGCCATGGGCCACTGCCCACAGGACCCTGAACAGTTTTGGTGGGTGGACTATTCTCAGTCCAGCAGTGACACTGAGGTGTTTAAACACTTCAGCAGTACTGCTGTGTCAGCTCGACTCACACCAGCACTACACACACTAACACATCACCACGTCAGTGTCACTGCAGTGCTGAGCATGATACACCACCCACATAATACCTGCCCTGTGGTGGTCCTGACTATTAAAGAACAGGGTAAAAGGTGCTAATAAAGTATGCAGAGAAACAGATGCACTGCTGTCTGTAATTGCAGAGCTCCAAAATGATCCTATATGGTGGGTGGAGCTGGAAGTACAAACTGTACTACACACTAAAGCTTTATTCATAATTACACAGCATAGAGTCAGTAAGCTAGTCAGCGTTTACCCGTTTTTGCTGACACATACTGTTCCATACTGTTTGAATTGTAGAATAATTTCATTCACAAAATTCCTCTACAAATTCTGAGCCATAAAGAATTCAGAACAGCGTCAAGGACCATCAACCTGCATGTTTATCAGGAGGCTAAATATAAAGAGACGAGGGAAAATCAGAGATAAATGTGTCCATGACTAATTTTTATACAATGATGCTGAAGGTGCAATTTTATAAACTACAGATACATTACTAAATGTGCAATATCAGTTATCCTGACTTTTAATGCAATTTAAGTGTATGTAGTTTTAAGGCTACATCTGTAATAATATCTACATGGTAGTACATCTACATAGTAATAATAATAATAATAGTAGTAGTAGTTGTTGTAGTAGTAGCAGTAGTAGTAGTAATAATAATACATGATGCAGCGAATGACAATTTACAATACTGAGGCCACTATATTGTGTCAGCTTGCTATATTGAGGCCACAGCGTACTATCCTGTGGCCCCAAATGACTATATAAAGGCCATTAATTACTATAGTATATATACTGGGGTCACACATTGTCATATTCAGGCCATATATTATTATACTGAATTAATGCATAATGCCCATTCATACCGATTACTATATTAAGATCATAAATGAAAACTAGAGACCTCCTAAATATAACTTGTGACCTCACTGATTGACCCCAATGATTAATTCGTGGCCACGCCTTATTTAGAAGCAATCACAAGGTCAGATTCACTGTAAGGGCTCTGTAACATAAAAACATACACTAGGGAAAAACACAAGGAGGATAAAGGGCGGACGGGACGGGCGAGTCAGGTGAGTGACGATCATATGATCCATCAACTTAACTAAGACAACTAGACCTAGAAGAGAATAGAAAACTAATCTGATCCTCCAACTCTCTGTGATTTGAGTCCCCCCATTTTTTCTCGTGGCTATGGGCAACCTTCCGCCCTCGGAGCGACCCTTCACCCTTCGTCCTGATTGGTCGATCACCAAAAAGCGGTTAAACTTTATGACGCTTAGCGGTAAATTCTCCGATCTGCCAGAAAAATCATCTGCATTGTTTTTACATTTTTTCCCCCCTCGTTCTGAGTAACACATAATCTTACAGTTACATGGTTTTAGGTAAGACGGTCTGTTTTACTTTGAAACACAGCACGACGCTTGTGAATGCACCTTTACGCCATTTGCGTATCGTCGCATCGTGAAAGACGTAAACTCCACTGCCGTAAAAAGGAGGACTTACTTTCTTAATTCAGACCGAAAAATTAGTTTTAGGACGTTACATGTGCAATTAAAATAAGCGCTAGTGTTTGTAGTAAATGACTGAGCGGATTTTACATTTTAATAATGACCTAATTTCACTGCAAATATGTTATTGGCCAGAAGATTCATATGTCAAGCAGGACAGCAGTGAGTATTGGCCTTTCAGGTGGTCTCATATAAAGACTGACTGACTGACTGGAGTGCTAAACCCTTCTCTGCTGACCACCTTGTTGTGTCTCAGGTTGACTAAAATGGCAGATGTTGTTCAGAGCCCACCACCGAGGCGGCCTGGTGTGGGAATTGGAGTGCTAGTCACTGATCCCTCTCGGCCAGGATGTGTGCTCCTGGGGAAAAGGAAAACTCTGGTTGGAAAGGGTGCCTATCAGTTACCAGGAGGTCACATTGAATTTGGGTGAGTTACCTGTGGAGTAGAGTAGAAGTGTTCCATTCCTGTACACTCTTAAAAAGACGGTTCCTCAAGGGTTCTATAGTAAAGACACTGGTTCTGTACAGAACCGTAAACACTCAAATAACCACTTGCTTGCCCAAATGACTTTTAAGATCTTTAAGAAAAATGGATTCTTATAGCATCACATAGAGTTTTTCTGTTTCAGTGTCAAGCTCATACCCTATATGTGTACCTGTTACCTGTCATCAGGCAGGAGTAAGTAACAGCAATAAAAGTGAACGAGTAAAGAATCGTACTAGTAAGATCAATGTAAAAACGATGATAAAGAACCAGTAAAGGTGTATCTATGGAAGGAGCCACTCCAGGCATATTTTAACCCTGATTCATGCTTAGTCCTTGGACCCCGTTTACAGGTCAGGCATTTTGTGTATCTGGATTATACCAGATGCAGGTGTAAACGCATCCAGGATACAAATGTGATCACTCAACCCACTTCAGGAGGTCGTCTGAGATGAACATGATTCACGTTACAGCAGTGTAATCACATCTGTCTCTTCAAGACCAATTTGAAAAACCCATTGCAGTACGACTAAAACTCCTCCCATTATGACCAAAATCATTCCCAGTATGATGAAAATAAATCCTGGTACAACCAAATACCCTCCCAGTACAACTAAAACCCATTTTAGTATGACTAAAACTTCTCCTGTTACTACCCATTACTACCAAAACCCTCCCAGTACAACTAAAACCCCTCCCTGTACAACCACAAACCCTCCCAGTATGACCAAAACCCCTCCCAGTCTGAATAAAACACATCATTATACTACCAAACACCCTCCCACTACAACTAATACCCCTCCCAGTACAACCAAAACACCTCCCACTGCTGGGGAGCAGACAAAAATGCAGAAATATGGACAGACTGTCACATCAAACTGCAGATGCTGAAGCTGAAAAGATAAACAGTTGATAATTGGCTGCCACGTAATTAGCTTATTTGCATATTCCCTTACAGCAATATGATTTAATGCAACCCCGAAGCATGACTACCCAATGGCTAAAATCGAATCAGAACACAATCCAAATACTCGTCACATGAAGTGACCAGCCTAAATGGGGTCACGGTGTCTTGTTTTTTTTTTGTGTTCCTCTTACGCTACTTTCATAAAGATGACAAACAGGCATGTTATCAGACGTGTGTACAAAATACACTATAAATCGACTGGTTTACACAAGAGGTTCATAAAAAAAGGAAACCACTGCATCACAGGGGAAGAGCGTTTATTGCACCATATTAAAGTAACTGGTAGCCAAATCAAATCAAGAAGCAGAACCTATCAATCCAGATTATTACTTGGATGTACCAAAAATAGAGGGGTTGGAGGAGTATTGAAGTGCCCACGTGCTGCATTGGCCCTTGAATTGGCAGTCTAGAATAGCTGACCTAAACGACATTGCTGTACTATCCATGAAAACACAAAGATCAGGTATTAGATATGTACTCAGATACTCAGATCATGCTGGAAGGCTAAAAACTGAACTGGGGTGTCTCTCTAAAGGCAAGCTTGAGATTTAGCACTTGAATAACTGGCCTGTTAATCTGAATAATGTAATAATAATGTGGTGTTTTTGTTTGTTAATTTGATAAGCAGTTTGTATAGATTTCAGAACCCTCCACAGTCCAGTGGCAACGGCCATGACACCTTTACATGCAGTATACAGGAGCCCTATACCCTATGAGCTTCACAGTGCTGAACCTACCACTACACCGCATTCCAAATTATGCAAATTATTTTTTCCCTGATTTTCCTAAATGGTCGATGCAAATGACAGTCAGTATAATAAAAGTCATCACCCGTTAGAGTATAAAATCGAATTTTATTGAACAAACCTCCCAATGATAACAGTATATTTTTCAAAAAAAAACAACAAAAAAAAAACAAACTCAAAATGCACTGTTCCAAATTATTATGCACAGCAGAGTTTCAAAACATGTTATAGGTTGTAAAGAACTGAATATGGTCATTTGTTGAATTTGCAGCATTAGGAGTTCACATGCAGTGAAACCAAGAGCTATTTCAATCAAAAACATCCTAACAGGCCAAGTTACATGTTAACATAGGAACCCTTCTGTGATATCACCTTCACAATTCTTGCATCCATTGAACTTGAGTTTTTGAGAGTTTCTGCTTGAATTTCGTTAGAATAGCCTCCCAGAGCTGCTGTTTTGATGTGAACTGCCTCCGACCCTCATAGATCTTTTGCTTGATGATACTCCAAAGGTTCTCTATAGGGTTGAGGTCAGGGGAAGATGGTAGCCACACCATGAGTTTCTTTCCTTTTATGCCCATAGCAGCCAATGGCACAGAGGTATTCTTTGCAGCATGATATGGTGCATTGTCATGCATGAAGATGATTTTGCTCCCGGAGGCACGGTTCTTCTTTTTGTACCATGGGAGAAAGTGGTCAGTCAGAAACTATACTCCCCATGATTCCGGCCCAAAACATGACTCCGCCACCTTGCTGACATCGCAGCCTTGTTGGGACATGGTGGCCATTGACCAACCATCCACTACTCCATCCATCTGGACCATCCAGGTTTGGACGACACTCATCAGTAAACAAGCCTGTTTGGAGATTAGTCTTCATGTATGTCTGGGCCCACTGCAGCCGTTTCTGCTTGTGAGCACTGGTTAGGGGTGGCCAAGGAGTAGGTTTATGCACCACAGCCAGCCTTTGAAGGATCCTACACCTTGAGGTTCGCGGGACTTCAGAGGCACCAGCAGCTTCAAATACCTGTTTGCTGGTTTGTAATGGCATTTTAGCAGCTGCTCTCTTAATCCGATGACCTTTCCTGGCAGAAACCTTCCTCATTCTGCCTTTATCTGCACAAACCCGTCTGTGCTCTGAATCAGCCACAAATCTCTCCACAGTACGATGATCACGCTTAAGTTTTCGTAAAAAAATTTCTAATGTTTTATACCTCGTCCAAGACATTGCACTATTTGATGCCTTTTGGCAGCAGAGAGATCCTTTTTCTTTCCCATGTTGCTTGAAACCTGTGGCCTGCTTAATAATGTGGAACATCCTTCTTAAGTAGTTTTCCTTTAATTGGGCTCACCTGGCAAACTAATTATCACTGGTGTCTGAGATTGATTTCAGTGATCCGAAGAGCCCTGAGACACAATACCATCCATGAGTTTGATTGAGAAACAAAAAAAAAAATAATCTTTATGACACTTAAATCCAATTTGCATAATAATTTGGAACGTGGTGTCATTCTGCTCTAAAATCTTTTTCCTAAATGTTTGTGCATCCCCTCCAGAGAGACATGGGAGCAGTGTGCACAGAGAGAGGTGATGGAGGAGGCTGGCTTACGGCTGAAGAACGTCCATTACGCCTCTGTAGTGAACACCATCAAGCTAGAAGAGAACTATCACTACGTTACAGTGTTCATGCAAGGAGAAGTGGACAAGGCTTTCCCATCTGAGCCTGTAAACATGGAGCCCGAGAAAAACGAGGGTAAATGTGTTTGTTAATTGAAGCTTGGTGGTCTGAGCATCACATCTCCTGCTGGTTTATTCGGAGAAGTGGATGAAACAGTGGTTATTCTGTTCGGATGTGAAAGAATCGTTCAAGATGTCTCCATTATGTTTTGTGTAATAGTGTTAGGAACAAACTGCTCACATCACCAACTCATCACCAGGAGGCTGAGTGGACACTTCAGTTGGGAATTCATGGAGATCCCAAAACACTGTAGACAGATTGGCTGTTTGTAACTCTTTTAAACTTTGAATCTTTCAATGTAACATTTGCTTTGCTTTTACTTACATACTTCAGAATGGCAGATTCAGCTATTATTCACCATTATTTATGAATGTTATGTTCAGACTAGGGATGCACCATCACATATTAGGATTTAATATAGATCCTGATATTAACTAAATTAACTGGATCAGGTATCGGATAATTAGGCCGATCCTTGGAACAGATCTGAACAAGAACAACAACATGGAGCAAGCCAAAGAGTCAGCTGTATGGAGGATTATGGATTTTGTTTTACCATCTTAGTGAAGTAATGTTTAAATAATCCTGACTAATTATAACGACAGTCTGTCCCACATGGTATATGGTTTATTAATTCATCAATTTTCAGAATGGTCGGATCAGTAACAGGTATTGATGGATACACAAAGTTTGTATCAGTATCAATATAGGATCTGAAAAAGTTGGATCAATTCATTTCCAGTGCAGACTTATTAAAAAAAAGATTTTCCCTTACAAAGTTTGCTTGGTTTTTGGGTTAGAATTGGCAAGTGAGTACATGTTAAAGCCCCAGGGAGCCTAAATCTCTGTTTTAATAAGTTCACCTTGATCCTCTTTTTTCACAGTATACATGTATAAAACCTGGACAGCTCTCAGAAGGGTCTGATCAGCCTTTTCTAAGTTGTGTTTTATTATACTGATACTGCATCTTATATTTTTATACTTAAGCATTGCTGGATGATTAATAGAACATAGTATCTTCCTCTCTGTTCCCTGGGACTTTTACTCTATTATCACTATTGTAGTAAAGCTTCGATAGTGTTACGATTGTATACCACTCCTGAATCTTTACTAAATGTTTCAGTCGGGATATTTTTAGCTCATTTTTAGCAATACATAGTACATGACTAGCAAGCGTAGTTGTGCACAAAGTCATAAAGGATTTTATTAAAATGCAAAATGAGTCACTGACAATCAGAAATGAGTCTTGCAATAATGGCATCCAGACTGTAGGATAGGTTTGCTTCAAAAATAGCACCTTAAGTATTTATTAGGTAGACAAAAGAGACAGGGGTGTAGTTTTGCTTCCTGCTGTACAATGCAGGGGTGTGGATAATATTAATGCTCTGCTCATTAAAAAAACTGAAAAATAATTACGAACATGGATCAGCATTTAGGGTTTCAATATTAGGGCTAAGCTCACTATAAGTTTAAATTCTTTCCTCACTTTGATAGAAATTCAAGTGTTATTTTCAGAAGTGTTAATTTACAGGTGAGGTTTTAGAACAGCAGCTTATAAAAGCACCCTGTAAGTAGTGACTTTGTGTAGAGGTAGATCTTAATGAAAGCCTTGGGCTTACAGTGGGGTGCGAAAGTTTGGGCAACCTTGTTCATTTTCCTGATTTACCTTTATAAAGCATTGATTGTTTGGATAAAAAAATTCCGTTAAATATATCATATAGGGGACAAACACAGTGATATTTGAGAAGTGAAATGAAGTTTATATGATTTACAGAAAGTGTGCAATAATTGGTTAAACAAAAGTAGGCAGGTGCATAAATTTGGGCACTGTTGTCATTTTATTGATTTCAAAACCTTTAGAACTAATTATTGGAACTCAAATTTGGTTTGGTAAGTTCAGTGACCCTTGACCTCCATACACAGGTGACTCCAATTATGAGAAAGGGTATCCCTTGTGTACTTTCGCACCCCACTGTATATGGATCACAACATAATCCTTGGGAATATCTGATTTGAGTACTCAGTTGTTATTTTTTAATATACTCATTCACAAAATAATAACGTACCGTGAAGGAGTTGTTGGAATTAAACTTAGCGATGCGAATGTAAGTGCGAATGTAAGGATGATATATGTAAGTGACATTATACACCATTTTGGCACTAGGTGAATAACATATGCATGACTAACTAGTAAGCTGTCTAGATAGCCAGTGTGTGACTTGCTTGTACTATTCATCTGATAAATCATTTCTTAATCGGAACAATCCAGCAATCCGTCCCTTCAACTGTGATGATGATATAAAGCCTTTAGTTATTATAAAGTGACTAGTGACGACTGTGCTACAGCTGTAGGACGCAAATACAGAAGTAGTTAAAGTTACAGTTTCACTCTGTGATTACTACCACTGAGAGTTTTGACTGTTTTCTCTGTTTTACATCCAGGCTGGGCATGGAGAATGTGGGAGGATTTCCCCCCGGAGGAGCAACTCTTCTTCCCTCTGGCTAATTTGAGACAGCAGGGTTTCCAGCCATTCAGAAACAGAGGCTTAATGTAATCATGTTCACCTCACTGTGAAAAGGGATGCTCTTTAAACAACCTCAGCAGCTGCTGTCTTTGACCTTAACTACTGGGATAAAGCAAACTCATGAAGCTCATGGCTTACAGCAGAAAGAGGACTGTGTGTTGAACTGAAGTTAGGTGGCTTTCTCTAGCAAATCATTTGAGAAGTGTTTTATTCAAGGTGTGTTTATTAGTAATAATACAGTGACTAGAAGTAATACTACATTTTCCTAAATGTTACATGTTTCAATGTTTCCAAATACTGTATGTATATATATATATATATATATATATATATATATATATATATATATATATATATATATATAAATATATATATATATATATATATAAATACAGCCACACACAGTCGAGTCACATTATTATGACCAGTTAATGTCCAGAGTAACCGCCATGTGTAGCACGGATGGCATCTAGGTTGGCTAAAAACGTAGATGAATGTAAATGTAATTCAAAGCAGTTTAATGTAAAAATGATTTGTTCAACTGAAACTTTCAGAGTCAAAATTGTTTACAGTAATGGTGATGAAAACCGTATATATCTCAAAATGCCTCTAACCATTCTCTATGAACCCTACAGATAGTTGTGCATGAAGATTCCAGTATATCAGCAGTTTCTGTTTTCACACCAGCCCGTCTAGCACCAACAACCAGGCCATTTTTAAAGTCACTTAAGTCACACCTCCTCCTCAATACGATGCGTTATGAACTTCAGCAGGCCATCTTCACCATGTCTACAGGCCTAAATGCATTTAGTATCTCCCATGTGATATTGTAAACATTAAAGACTGTTCTCTCCTTCTTCAAATACAAATCCCTTGTTTGTAAAAGAGGGTTTCCAATATCCTAGACTGTTACGTAACAGACCTGACATTACATGACGTTATATGACCTGACTGAACCCAAAATACACCCCCGTCAAAACTGATCAGCCAAAGTTCCTGCCCAACAGAATCAACAATAGAGCAAAAGCAATGCCCGTTTATAGGTGCCAGATTATAATCTACCTTTCCAGACTGTGAAGGGGATGTCAGCACATTTCATCCCCCTCCTCGATTAACTGAACGGACATGGACGTTCATCTTTAAATAAGATTTCCTATTCGAAGCTCCTTAATCAGTCAAGAGTATAACTGTGGCACCATTTAAGGTGGAATGGCCCATTTAAAATCCTGACAAAATGCATTCAGTGGCAACTTTAAATCAGCCTGGACCACAGAACATGCTGTTCCAGCCTGGAAATAAAATGGCTACAGTTACAGTGTAGACATCACAGGCTCTTATCACCACCACAGTACAAAAAGACCACCAACGAAAGATCACACCATTTTACCACTGTTTACATCTTAATGGCGGAATGTATATGTTTTACACAATGGAGTTCCTCAGTAATGTGAGCCCCCCGGAAATGTGAGCTGGTTATTGTATGTTGGAAGCAGCGCCCCCTGCAGGCTCACCTCAGCGCCTGCGTTTGCCTAAATGCGTCACAGCAAGTTAGGAGCAGAAGCGGACATTGTTCGGGTCTAGCTTAGAGAGGATAGTTCAGGGCAGTGTAACTTGGTGGAGACCGCGGTGTTGTTATTTTCACAGAGTTAGTGAGGGTCAGTCATGGTTAAGCTAACCTTTAACTCGGCCCTTGGCCAAAAGGACGTGAAGAAAGGAGAGAATGATGAAGTGCTGATTCCACAAGAAGGGGTGAGTTTACAAAGGCAGACGGACCAGTTTTGTTAGCTAGCTGAGGTAACTTAAGCTAACGTGCCTGACGACGTCGGTTACGACAGTCCTCAAAACGAGTACTGTTTATGGTTTTTAATGTTGTTGTGTTTTAGTAGTCGCTCTATAATAACAGAAATGTTACTTGGAGAAGCTTTAAATGGATTTAAACCGTTTTCCTAGCTGACTTGTGTTAGCCTCACGGCTAATATTTGTTTTATTTTTTGTTTTTTACCACAAACCGAAAGTATCGAATGGCGTCTTATCAGAAAGTCCCCAGGGTTGTGACCGAAACTGTGTGGAAATGACAGAAGAAATGTTTTTACACATGACAGTTTGTTGTTTTGTTCGAGTGGATAAGTCACTGGACTGGACTTTATTTCCTGTGGCTCCTCGAGCTTAATAACAACTCCGTGCAGAGCCTCGGCCCCGAACATGAAGGCAGAGTGTGGGGAAAATGGCTGACTTCAGAAAATGCTGCTTGTGGTCGAGATGGCTAGAGATTGACAGCCGCCCCAGAACACCATACAGCACTCGTTGATATCGGAGTCCCAAAGACTGGCCTGAAATGATCTACTAGCACCTTACAGGCGTTATTCTGTTGTTTTGCTTCCTCCAGCCCGATTCGTTTCTTTCCAAAACAGAAGTAGGAGACGAAGCATCTGTTCCGGCTTTCAGACTGTTCAGTTCCTCTGGCTAGAAATCCGTCCTGTCGTCTATTTTGGACTGTAAACTGTAAGTTTTATGAAGTGGGAAGAGCCTTACATGAGCTCTCTCAGCCTGTTTAAATGCGGAGGTGCCAGACTGACTGTGTGCGGACGTCTGTCTGGTGTCGTGGGCGAGTCGAAGATGCAGCCAGACCTGCTCTGAAATCTGCTAATGATGAGTCAGTGTGATATGGGCCAGTTAGGCTTTTCACGCTGAAGCTTTGTGAAATATTAATGAATTACAACTAGAACTGTGTACAGGAAAGAGGGCACCATTCTGCTACACAGCCTGTTCCAGATAACCCAGGCAGAAAAAGGAAGTAGTGGAGAGAAACTGCCAGCGAAGACTGTTTTGGTCCTGCAGTGTGCACTGAAAACAGTTTTGTAAAAGAAATCTGCTGTTCTCATACAGACATTTGATTGCATTGAATACAGGCCTTGACCTCTCTGCTAAGCAAATGCATCTTGTTGTGTATGTATTGTGTTTACAGTCTGCCAAAATCCAGTCAATCAGTTGGAACAGAGAAAACAGGAACCCGTAGTGCCATATTTACTAAAACATGGTATCAAAGTGAAATCCAGATAAATGAGACTAATTATGCACCCTTTCTCATCAACTACTGACAGCTACTAACAAGATATGTTCTGAATAGTGTGTTGCATTGTACCCTGACAATGGTACTGCTAAACACACTCGAGTCACATCATTATGACCACCAGCTAATATCCAGAGTAACCGTCATGTGGACAGCAGCTAGACGAGCTGGGAGTGACTCAGTAAGGTCTTCGTAGGTTGTCACAGGTATCTGGAGCCATGCTGACTGCAGTGCATCCTACAGCTGCTGGAAGATCTATAGAGCAAACACGACGATTGAGGTGGTCCTACAGATGCTCTGTTGGATTCAAGTCAGGGCAATTGGGGGGTCGGGATAGTACTTGGTCATGCCCTTCCAACCAGTCTTAGACATTCTAGCTGTGCGATGCGTCGCATTGTCTTGCTGGAAGGTCCCATTTGCTCCAGTGACCACAGTCACTACACCGTCATGTTAACAATAGAAAACCTCCAAGGCATGTGGTCACTTGGTCCACGGGCTCTACATTTTAGTAGCAAAACTGCGAAATGATGTCATGGCCAGGAACACAATTTCTGTGCCCTTTTTAATGTGTCGGTTACACACATGTCATATGTGAGCATCAGTATTGAGAGTTATTAATATGTGGCTGATATCAGTGAAAACTGTTGAATTACGTATCTCTGGGGAAAATCATTTTAATCCAATCCTGTAACAGATGTATCCTGAAATAGCACATTGTGATGTTATTTCTTCTTCTAGTAATTGAGATCATCACAGGCTTTGTGAACTGAGTCTTTCAGAGTGGTTTGATGTGCTTTACCATGGTGACACCAGATCTAAATCTAAAAATCTACTTCACAGGAAGGTATTACAAGAAATAAATATGAAGCCTGATGCTTTTCAGTATTTGCTTTTCAGTAGCTTTGAGATAAGCTTCTAACATAAAGCATTTTCCCCAATCCATTCATTATAAAAGATACATGCATGATGTTGTAGATTAAAATAGCCCCCCAAAGAAAATTTATTTTTAAGATTTACCAGTATCGTCAAATTAAAATATCTTCGGTTTGGATTGGGTTTATTCAACCTACAAAAGTACTTTGAACAAATGATTAGGAAAGAACTGTATGCAACTAATAGACGTAGTTTTTAGGTTGGGTTAAGCTGGGGGCTTTGTATAGTAAATTAATTAACTGGCGTTTTATGCTGCAGCCCCTGGTTCCTATCAGCACTATTAAAAATATGTACTGTTGTGAATGGTTGGTGTAGGCTAGCTCAGCAGATAACACCACTACCGGGGAGCCACCACATCATGTGGGAGACTGGGGTTCGAATCCGGGTCTGGGTGACTATGCTGCCTTATCCAGAGCGACGTACAAGGTTTATGTAGTAGGCCAATGTAGTGTTAGGAGTCTTGCCCACGCACAGCGTAGTCACCCAGACTGGGATTCGAACCCCAGCCTCCCATATGTGGTTGGTAGCTCCTTGGCAGGTATTGGTGTTATCCCCTGAGCTACACCAACCACCAATAAGAGTCCTTGGGCAGGACTCCTAACACTACACTGGCCTACCTGTAATATGATTAACCTTGTAAGTCGCTCTGGATAAGAGCGTCAGCTAAATGCCATGAATCTAAATCCAGTCAGTAAATGTATCTACAGAGAACGCTTTCACATAAACCACCATAAGTGATGTTTTCCTTTTTTTTAATGAGATTGATAATGGAGTTTGTGTTCAAGCCAAATGCTATCTCATGTTGAATGTTCCAGCTTAATATTACTCTGTGCTCAAGGTTTCAGTATCAGTATTAGATATCAGATATTTATCAGGACAGGACATTTGATAGTATTGTCCCATCTCTTAACATAAACCAATCAGCGGTTAAGAGGATTGTGTCACTGTAGTTTGCTGTCACTGCTTCGTTGTTAGATTAGCACTAAGAACTGTATGTGAGGTCTCCTGGCTCTCTGTCACACAGGTGATCAAAGGCTGACTGAGGCCGTCTGGCGGGGGCTGATCTTTTAAACAGAGATTTCTTCCCTCTTTCGAAATCTCCTACCAGTTCTACCATTTCAACAAAGACTGTCTCTGTTAGCTCTAAGCTGGTGTGTCTGTGTGTGCTTGGGAGTGGAACAGGGCGAGTGTGTGCTTGGGAGTGGAACAGGGCGAGTGTGTGCTTGGGAGTGGAACAGGGCGAGTGTGTGTTTGGGAGCGAGTGAATGAAAGAGAGAGAAACTGTAGCCCTTCCTTGTTTGATTTTTGGAAGAGATTTAAGGAAGCAGCCGGTAAGGAGTAGGATTACGTAACTGATATACATCACGAGTTCGATCGGTCTATGATTTTTGTGGAACGTTTCAGTAGAGCAGATCCGCTTTTTTGTGACCCTTCAGTTATTGAAAGTTTCTTCAGTTTGAAAGGGATTGAAAGGGTTCAGGTTTCGTGTGTTTAGATACCTGTATAAAAGCTGTAGTTAAACACGACAGAAATACAGTTTACAGTTCCTCTCACACCTAAATGTTAGTCAAGACATGTTTGTGGTCCGTAGTTTCCAGATTGGACTGTAATATAGATGAAATTCAGGCTTTAAGATGGATGACATTGGACATGTAATGAAGTTCTGATTTTCCCAATATTCCTAATCAATTTTTGATATAATATTAGCTTTATGATTTGATTATTGCACTCTTTTAAATTGTGCTGTAAATATAATACAGTTAATTAATCATTCAGTCGTACTAAGAGCTCATTCCAATTAATTTTGATACTCAGGTGTCTGCATTTGATCAGCTGACATCCAGTTATCCATAGGGGATAAAGCAATCACAGAGAAACAAGAGAAACTGCTCCAGGCCAACATAATGCAGGGTTGTATGCCTACATGTTTAGCTTTAGGAAATTCTTAGGGTTGTTTTTGATGTTGGATGATTAACTGACGATAACACTTCAAGTAAGTTAATGAGCTATCATTACAAGCGTCTCGTTAGATACTGATGAAGACATGTTGTCTTTGCATATGGTAATTTGATCATATTTTCAGTTCTGCTGAATCTAGCAAACATCAGCGAGTGGTTAACCTTCTCATGCTTTATCAGCTACGTCTCTGGTAACACGATCACTATCAGGCACACAGTGTTTTGGAGCAGAAAAGTATAAGTTAACATACTATCCAATACTGCTGGACATTATTTCCGCCTTGCCTTTTCATTGTGTGTGCTCGCAGTAGTCATGCAGCAAAATGTGTGATCAAGTAAGGCCAATTAAACACGCCATGATATTCTTGCTGCTTCATATTAAAGAAAACTTTGCACAGTTCTCTTTTTCCATAACTAATCTACAAGACAAGTCTGTGGGCTAACTCAGGGTACTGTGATTTATTGTCTCAAGTCAAGAAATTCTAATCTACTCGATCAACTCGGCAATCAAGTATAATGCCTATTACCAAGCAGCTGACCGTACACACAGGTAAAACAAAAATGTGATCAATATAATGATGCAGTTGGATATAAGTTATCCAGACAGCTGCCGTTACTGATGTGAAAAAGGTTCAAATGAAACTAAAGTCTGATGAAATAGAAGTTAGGATAAGGAGGGCTTAGAGGTCAAACTCAAAATACAATAGATGTAACATTATTAAGCTTGTTGTTATAGTGAACCATATTTCCCGTCACTGCGTAAAATAGAAACTGCCGGTTAAAGCAGAAGTTGGAACGCTGTTGGTGGCTCTCCTAAAGTTAGGACAGTATTTTGGATGTTTAGTCTAATTAGGGTGTTTCAGTAATACTGAGTAAGGGGAAGATTATGAACGTAAGAACTAAAGTTAACATGAGCTTATTTAAGGGAACACGACATGCATTATTGATGTCATGTTTGATCAGTGACTTTAGTCTGAATTAATAAAAGACTGTTGTATGAATACGAGTACTGTAATGTGATTGTGGATTGATCAGTGTATTAAAGAAAGGAATAGTTTTTGAGCTTTTTTTTTTTTTTGAGCCTTATTTTCCATGCAGATGAACTCCCATACAAAATCACACCAATCGTTCAAGAATTATTCATTCTTTCCAAAATGATATGTAAATATCACAGTATATCAAACATGTTTTTGTTGTATTCGTTTTTCCAGCGTCTTGCAGCTCTAGTGTCAGTTCGGTTTGCAGTAGATGTGGTGATTTCAGTATGTGGTTTGCTAATAGGCCTCAATTACTTGTTTGCTTCATTAGCCTCACAGCTCCAGGACTAAAGAACTAAAGAGGAAAACGCCAGACACCCAGACATGTTGAACTGATGAACTACATTTAGGCCAGGGAACAAAATTGTGCAAATGAATGTTCATGCAGAGCTTCCTCTTTAAGTTTGCCCTTAGATAGGCAGTCCAGTTCTGTTCCTGGGGAAAAGGAGAGTGATGATTCTGCTCCATTCTGAAATTGCAAGATCATCACAGGGGAAGGCGACAGAGCGTCTCCCTAAGGATTTATTGCCTGTAAACATGCCTGTATTTACTTCACTGTTTTACTCCACTTGCTGCTTCTTCAGCATGTTCCAATAGCTTGTGGCTTTTTCTTAGACTGCTGGTGAAATTACCTAATTATGACCACGAGTAAGCTCAAACATATCCATTATTTTTTTCAACATTACCATGTAATTCGATCACTGAGACACAACCAAAGTAATCAAAAGTGCTTTAATGAGAAATGATGCATTAAAGGAAAACTTGGATTTTGGGCTGCTTGGATTTTCTTACAGTGAATGTGATGGTAACCAGGAGTCTCAATGTCTTAGGTATCCATTAAAAACAGCTCTCAATTTTTTTTTGCAGTGTCGCACTGATCAAACTACACGGAAATGTTGAAATATCAGTGGAATTTCAATAAGCCACGCTGAATCTCTGTCGTTTAATTATGTAGACGTTTTGGAAAGAGTGGTGGAATTCTATTTTTGCTTTCACTACTTTCTCCTGGTGCCACCTCTGTATTCTTAGCTGTGTCCAGATGTTTTGGCCCGTTCTGTCATGATTGCTTTGTTTTTTCCTGCCTCTGAGCGGGGCAGGGGGAGTGTTCTTGGAAATGTCCCAGCATCCTTTTCCCACAAAGCTTTTTTTTGGCTGCCACACCCAGATTGAACAATAACACGATCAACCCAGAAATTCATCTGGTACATACGTGCACAAGACAAACGACATTAGTGTGCTGTAAATCTCTTGTAACATGGAAATAAATGAATTCATAAATCTCATGCAATGAAACTGAGACAGATCTGGGGAGGAGGATGTTACATAAACACAAATGCCCTTTGTCCCTGGCTGCTCTGAGCCCCGGAGAGAGCATGCCCTTTAATCTGCAGCTTCCACTGTGGAGCTGAGGTGTGCCTTTACTATTGCCGTAATAGACTTTATATAGTAGATGGTGCCAGTTCTGAAAATCTCATGTGGCTGAGCCTGATGATTTGCATCCTATTTTAATCCCCCAAATTATTAAACACCTGTAAACACAAGCACAAACATGCCTTAGCCTAACTATACTTCGGAAAAATTGAGGGAATTTTTTAGGTTAATGTCAACAGGCATCCTGATTCTTGCTCAGAATGTGCTATGATCAGAATATATAAGAAGTGTTTGTCACATCATGTTGTCGTTATATGTTATGCTTCACTTCATGCCTAATATCTCTTAACTGGGTAAAATGGCCTCTCGAGGTTTGTTGCTTTCATAAAAACCATTATGATGATCCCTCAGGAAATCACAAAAGAATCAGCACAAAACAGAAAAAAAGCAGAAGCTTATAAAGAATAAGGACATGATGTCCTCTTTTGAAAGAGGAAGTCAGCAGTAATGCAGTTTCAGTCTGAGTGGACCAGCCCTCTGACCATTTCTGTTTTGCTTGTGGTTAAATGGCAGCCCACTTAACATTGGTTTGATTAAATTGTACAGTAGCTCTTCCTGCATGGTAGGCGGTTACATGACATAATCTAATCTGAACTGTTCCAGGCTTCATGCTCAGAACTAAAGCTTGAGTCTGGAGAATCTAACTGCAGCACCTCACTCCGACAGGAAATGCCTCTTGAGATGTGTAATAAGATTGTTGGGTATTATGATGACAATGTAAGATGCTGACATTCAGCATTTTTTATTAAACTGGATGCTGATAGAAATGCATATACAAACATTTCTAAAATGTTGAAATCGGGACTGAATTCACCTGCATTAGCATTATAGAGAAACATTTAATCGTAGAGCATAACAACTTCGCTCAAGAAACATGCTTTTTGCTCCTATAAGAGTACAATAAATATAACCTCAAATATTTTTGTTTAAAAAGCTCAGCTCGTCATTTTGGCCAGTCGGCACATAGTACTGCCATGAGTCAAGCATAGCATGCTATTATCTATCCTGTACAAGTAATGGGGAATATTTAAACAATGATCTTGATTTATAATTTATGTCAAGTCTCAAAAGTAGATGCCTGCCTGATGTTGTTATAATCGATGTGATGAACATTCTATAGGCTAACATGTTTTACATTTTACTAAATTTTGCTGGAGCATGCTGAGGTGATTGGTTTCTAAAATTTTCATGTTGTCACCTCTGGGTTTTGATATCTGAGCTTGGCAGCTTTTACAATTATCGTCTTTTAGGTCTTGTGTAAATCTGGGCTCAGTTGTTATTGAAGCACACTACAATAAGTTCAGCCTGAAAACATCTGTTGTGTTAATCAAATTATATTACATTGTATTTTATAGATTTAGCGCTGACTCATCTCTGTCTCTCTCTCGTGCTCTCGCCCTCTCGCTGTGTATGCAGGATGTGGAGGAGATTCTGCGAGTCAGACAGCAGTCCCGGGCCTGGTGCTGGTGCATGTGTCTGGGTCTGGCCCTCATGTTGTCTGGCGTGGTGGTCGGTGGAGCTTACCTGTACAGGTATTATATCCTGGAGGTGAGGGAGAATGCTCTAAACACACACACATGTATGCAGACCTAAACATTTGCTGGGTCTTCATTTAAGTGTAGTACGTGGTGTGATTTTAGCTATGCATATGGTCTTAAAAAAAGAAAACTAGTCTACTTTAGCATTTAGCTTTGTTCCCAGTCTTAACTCCATTTCTGAATAGTTTGGACAGATAGCAAAAAGTGGTGAGAGTGGAAGATGATTTCAACCATAAGAAATCAAGAATTCCTACACTTAATTCAGAGTGCCACTAGTGAGATACAATTAATGCTAAATTATTATTTTGTTATTTCTAAAAAGAAGTATGACTTCTAAGGGTTAATCAGAAGGGTAGGGCATTTATTTCCACAGGATATGGCCGCTGTTGAGTTTGGTCCTGTTGCTCTTCAGGAGGAGAATACATACTTTTGTGGCGTGAACTATCATGAGGAACGCTATATGATGCGGGAGAGCGCTGAGGATGAGGTATCGCAGGAGCTGGCAGGCATGCTGAAGCGTCTGGATGAACGTGTCAGGATACTGGAGGAGGACCAGGTGGAGCTCATCAATGTTCCAGTGCCCGAGTTCAGTGACAGTGACCCTGCTGATATCGTCCATGACTTCAACCGGGTAAGAACTAGCCAGATAAATACAAAAAATACTTATTATATTTGCAGAATTCCACACAGTTAACATGGCAAAATGCAATGACCATTCACATGAATTCAAGGGTTCTGACCTGTTTTGCAGTCGCAGTAGCAGAACAGTACTATCATAATAATTCCATTATTATTCAGATAAGCTGTATAATCTTTATTTCTGTGAGCCGTTTAAAAGTAAAAACACAACAGCAAGTTTTACAGAGAACTTGAGGCACATTTTGTTAATTTATCAGATGCAACAGCAGTTAAGTTGGTTGAAACTAAGCTGCTCTTCTTGTTTGGCTCACACTGTTAAAAAGTGTGTGTTAAAGCTGGTTTCATATTTGTGTATATTCGATATTTAATTCTAATTCTAACCATTTATAATGATTGTTTATAAATGATCTTTAAAAAAAGATGCCAAATGGTTTGAACACTCACTTAGCATACCAAGAGATACATTTACAGTGTATGACCTTGCTTTGTGTGTAAACATCCCACACCCACCTCAACTGCATTGTAAGCATACAAACACACTCAGGCACGGTGGCACACCCTCACACTTCTTCCTTCCATGTTTTGTCCCTTCTCCCCATAGAGAATGACTGCCTATCTGGATCTGAATCTGAATAAGTGCTATGTCATCCCCCTCAATACCTCCATCGTCATGCCCCCCAAGGACTTCCTGGAGCTGCTCGTCAACATCAAGGTAACTATGGCAATGGCAGAAGTCAGGCCAAATGGGCAAACGACAGTGACAGTGAATCCTTGTGTGGTGACGGGACCCAGGATCCAAACTACAGAAACTCCTGTCTTTACACATTCTGTCTTTAGTCCCAAGATCAGATCCATGCAAAATTCAGTGGGAAGGTTGACAGTGCAGAAGCAAATCCTATCCTGAACTAGGAATTTGTATCATCTAAACATTGTATGTCAAGTTAAACCATAAACCTTCTATCAAGGTTTCTACTCAATAGTACTGTCTGTTGCGAAGCAAGGCTACATACACGTGTGAACACCTAATCGAAATGATGGCCACTGAAATGTAGTTTGAATAGACAGCCTATTATATAAAAAAATAAGAGTGAGAAACATGTGAGGAACTCTTTAGTAACCGTGAAGAAATAATGTGGGGGCTGCAGTTTCTGTTTTATTTGTGGCCAAACTGAACAGTGTGTCATTTCTCTTCATAAACACACATTTCTTCATAATACCACCCGCGTTGTAGGCATGGTTTGAGCTCACAAACATAGAATGTGTTGTTCTGTAAAACCTGCATGTCTACATCCGTTCCTAACTGAATTTGGCGTGGTGACTAAAACAGATAAGATTTTAAACTTCTGGGGTTCCTGTAATATGGCTCCGCGTTCAGAAAGCCAGTTGATGTGTAACAATGCCAGTGTGAGGCAAACCTTCAGAACTAGCCTATGTAATCACAGGATCAAGCCATGGGGTTTGGGTGTTGTATCTGCCTTTGTGTTAACCACACAAAAAATAACACTCTGTGTGTATATAGGCCGGCACGTACCTGCCACAGTCCTACCTGGTGCACGAGCAGATGGTTGTGACAGAGAAGGTTGAGCATGTGGAACAGCTGGGCTACTTTATCTACAGCCTGTGCAGAGGCCGAGACACTTACAGATTACAGCGCAGGGTAATTGTACCGGGTAAGTAATCACACACACACACACACACATTTCTACCCACACACACAGACCAGAAGAGTCCATAGTCCACTATACTTGGAAAGCAACCTGGGTAAAATCCACCCAAGTACTGTTTGTATAGGGTTGGTTTTACTTAGGAATGATTGGATAATGTGATTATCTGTGTTTCTCAGTGACTTTCGACCCATTCACTTCCGCCAAGCTCTCATGTCAGTAAAGATCCAGCAACTTTGTACTATAATCACACGAACTATACAAAATACCCTTATTCTGTTAATTACATGTGAATTAGAGTACCAGTAAACACATTTTATTTTCTCAGGTGCCTGTTACTTGTATAAACCATTCAGTGTTAAAGGAACAATGTCTACCTTGAAGTTAGTGTCAGTAAATATTACAAAATCAATGCATGTGAGCCCTTTACCCTCGTCTTGTTTTTATAATGGACAGCCGAGAGCTGTTCAGGCATGACGTTATTGAGGGTAGTCACTTGCGGGTTGTTTCAGGTGTGTCTGATGTGTATAGCGTTTAAAGAACGCTGCCTTTATTAATGTATCGCTTAAACATGTCAATTTCCTTTCTTAGACAGCCATAGTAAGTACATGAACTGCGATTATCTTGTATCGTTAGTAACTCATAAGAGATCAGTAACTCGTCTCGACTGGTACCACTGTCCATACACATCATGTGAACGTCATACGGTCATGTGAAGACAGAAAGTGGTCCCTCTAACATTTTGCACCAAGCAGTGTGGATGATTTTTGAGAATGCGGGCCTTGCCTAGCTTTTCAGACACTGGTTTTATGAGCTTGTTCCAACTTGTCTGTTCTTCACAGGAATCCAGAAGCGCGAGGCCCCCAACTGCCACAAGATTCGTCATTTTGAGAACAAGTTTGTGGTGGAGACACTGATCTGCGAGCAGTAGAGCACAGAGCCTCTGCCAGAAGCAACTGAACCACTTTAACCAATTCCACTTGAGTGCAGTGAGTTTCTGAGACCCCTGCCCATCCCTTCTTTCTCTTTCCTTTTAAAGCTCTTCCTGTTTCCCTTGTGTGGTGGTCTTCTGCTTTGTGTGTCCTTTTTTCTGTACAGCAAAGACGATAGTGGAGGGTGAGAAAGGATGGGACTAAAAGCCCCAATCATCATTGTATATTCGACAGTAAATTTTAAGGCACAATCTCTATTTCCCTTTCAGAGAGAATTGACACCATGTTTGGCTTTTGGCAAAGTATTTGGAAAGAGCTTTTGTTTTTCATTTATTTTACTTCATGTGTTTGTAAGCTTTCCTATAAGAGAACAGATTTTGGGTAAAGAGATTCAAAGCAAATTCTCCTTAATGAGAAATCTTCATTTAGGTATACGTTTAAAAACGAGGCAATAAAAATCACCGTTTTGTCTTTGCTGAAACTGTGAAGTTCTGTCACAGCTTATTTCACCATATTATACACTGGAAGATATTAGATAACAAATATGTAGGATATAGCCATTAATGGAATATATATACGAACACAAACAGAAATCATTTTTGTATTAGGAATACTTAGTCTAGAACCTTGTGGGGTTTTTTTTGTAACTGGTCTATCAGCGGAAGCATAATACAGGTAAATAAGACGTGTCTGACATAAGAATGACATACGGGGACATTTTATCTCAAATTGCTTTAAGATATCTGATATAAAATGCAAGAGATTTTTTTTTTATTTCAGAGCATTAAAATTTCATAGCTATCTGTGACAATGCAAAAATATGGATTTCCGAATGTTCAAGTTGTGTAAGGATTCATATCTGAATTGTACCACAGACGTTGAGAACAGCTGAACTTGTTGTATTAAGAACAAATTGTGCATAACATAACATAATGAAAGATTAAATGTTAAATGATTAACACAATAAAACTTGGAAACACTGTCTTTTCTTTTATTTATTTATTTCTGTTCCTCACACAGAGAATCACCCCAGCTATCGTTTTGGTGTTTTCTATTTCTTTGGCCAGGAGTCGAGCTCTTGTGTTGAAGGCTGGGTGTTAGCTGTATATTCACCTCCCACTTTATAAAGACAAAGTTTTGTTTTCTACCATAATAAACGGTCAGTTATAGAAGGGAAATCAAGCTGAGTATCTTGACTTCTGGTAACCTGTTTTAGTCTCTCACAGCCAGAAAAGGTTAAATCCCACTCATTAGGGCTGGTGGATTAGCGGAGTGTCTAGGTCAGGTGTAGTTAGATGGGGGTTAATTTAGGAAATCTCCATCAAACACAGCATGGTAGCAGGGCATTATTCAGCCCACACGTAGCTGAACTTAGACTGAGATAAATTCACCAAAATGACTGAAAAGAGAGACACATTAAAACTTTTTCCTGAGTTGTTCTTTTTTTTCCCAGTGACTTTAAAATAGTGGGTGAATAATTAGTAAATTGTGGTCATCGTTAATAACCAAGCTTTCATTTAATTTTTGTTGACGTCAAACACTTCATCTGTCAATCACTTAGGTCTTTTAATGACTCTGCAATTTACAATGTCAGTAGAATTCACTGGGAGTCCAGTGGGGAGCCAGTAGAACAAATTGTGGGCAGCATTTTTAAATGGCTTTAGTTTACAGTAGATGCAGATTTAAACTGCACAGTGGCAATAAAACACTTGAAATCAACTACATGCAACAAAATAAAGATAGCTAATAAATAATATTCATCATCTTCCATTTGATTTATGTTCATATTTTCAGGTTAAATGCTATATGATGTTTGAGTGTTTCATTATGTCTTCAAGTTTGTTGTTTGTTTGAAAAACAAATATAATTATTGCCTGTTTGGTGTAGACCCAGACTTCTTCCCATTGTCCCGATTTCCCAAATGCATGTAAATGCTTTGAATGGAAATGTAACAAATCTGCTTTTATGCTGAATAAGTACATGTAAAAACACTCAGTGTGTGAATAAGCCTTTCCTAATAAATGTGCTTTAGATGTATAACGACACATTTAAAACCTTTTATTCATGGGAGACTTTGTGTTCCGAGCTGTTGAACAAAGATGCTCATATGCAAAGAACATGAGTATGCATACTAGATAAATCCAGTTTATTCTCCATCAGCAGGGAAAAAAAAGTCACAGAAATGATCAACATGCAAGACTCACACACTGCCACAAACCCTCCATCGAAAATAAAAAGAAATTTGCACAGACGAGCAAGTCAGTCACCAATAATCCACAGTTTCACATCATACGGTCATACTTGCACACATCCTCACACACAGACTTACGTATAGACATCAATGTACCTCATAGAAAAGAAAAGAAAAGGTCTGTGCTGTTGGCACAGTTCTGAATGAGTGGAACAAACCACATCGGTGAGAGAATGTTCTGAAGTTAGGGCTGGTTTCTCTTTGTGTTCTTATCTCTACTCACACATGAACTTTCCCTTCTTTAAGCATCTCTTTCCACTCCTCTATCGTTTTATTTTTTGCTTGTGCTTTCAAGACCAAAGCCTCTGAGCGAACAGAGACCTTTCTAACTGTGCCTTCATTATTGCAGATATAGTGAGTGTTCTCTTGTTCTTATGTCAGTCATATACACCAACGCATAACCATTATCTTAAAAAAATCAATAATATAACATACATATAGTGTTATTTCTTGAGTTGGTCAAAGCGATAAAGAAAAGTCCACCACTTTTGTTTTTATTCGACGAACACAAACGACGGTGGAGAGAATCTTAAAGAATCTTCTTCATAAACTTTTCTGACTAGCTATGAACACTTCTCTTATGGCACAAGCTTAAATTTCAATAGTGTTATCATACATACAAAGAATATAGATCATTGCAAAACTCAGCAATAAAAACTCTGATGGAAAACTGTCATGTAAAGGAATGATGGGAAAAGAATTTAAGAAGCTTAAGGTTGTATTCGGTCATGTTGTCGCTGCACGGTCCATACCTAAATGCATCTGAATCCTTTGGTATAGCCTATAGACTTTAAACTGATCCCCTACTATCTTATTTTTTATATAGTGAAAACAAAATCACCAGAAAAGAAAACGAACCACTTCTAAAATAGCACAACTTACCATTTAGTGTTAAGGTCCACAAACCTGAACAAAAAGCCTATCGTTTCTTGCCTGTAGTGTAGTCAAAATGAGGGCTCACCGCCTCCTGGCTCACAGCGGTCGACCGCTGTGCCCCTGCTGTTCTGTCAGACAACTGAAAACTTAGAAAACAAGTGGAGATGAAGGTGGCAGAAGCTGGCTGTCCTTTCTACTTCATTATACTCTCACCACTTCTCCAGAGTGCAGGCGGTTCACTGGAAAAGGGTGAGTTAGGGGGGCATTACGGGGTCACCACAGCTCAGCATTTAGTGTTATACTATGAGATTGAAATTAAGACATGAGAAACGGTCCTTAGAAATCTTTAAGTCTATATATCTTACAGCTTTCAACGACGGCCTGCCAATGTACAACACTGCACATCTTTCACATCATAGAACACCATTCATTTGCTGGGATAAAGCCGAGTCTGAAGGAACTGTCCTTCACCGATCAAATATACAGTGTATTACACTCGGTCCTCTCCTCCACATATTCCTCCTTATGACTTCTTTCATCCATCCATATGAAACTGCTCTCCATCCAAATGTTTTCTGTTTGTGAAAACGTGTGTGTGTGTGCACGCAAGTTGTGTTCTGCAGTCTCGGTGTGTGTGTAGTGTGTATGTGCATGTAATGTGTAAGAGTGTGTGAAGGAAGATTTTTGGATGTGAGAGAGGAGTAGCACCCCCTGCTGGCTCAGTCGGCGTAGTGCATGATCGACTCGACATAGTTTCCAGGGAAGAGACCCGTAGTGCCGTTCATCACCCCCTCGAACCAGCCGTCATCGTTCTTCTTGATCACGTAAATGATCGCCCCCTCCTGGAAGGACAGCTCATCCTCCTTATCGCGTGTGTAATCGTAGATCGCCACCACTGCCAGAAAAGATCAGAACGACATTTAGAGGCCCAGTTCAAAAGTGCTATTAACATTCATCTTGCATGATCTGATCCCAAATGGATTGTAAAATGGACAGCTGTTTAGGCCTGGCATATCCATGTGCCTTGGAGGAGCCAGCACATGGATTGAAAGGGCAGCTTTTTCTTAAGCCAGGTCTTATCAAGACAAAAGTGTGACAATAACAACTTCCGGTTCGCTTTAGCGCCACAAAGGTTAAGTGACCACGTGTCCCTGACCCCCTCTGACCAGTTGTGTAAATGATCAGATCATATTGCTCCTCCAAAGTCACACTGGACCCCCATTCCTGTACTTGGTGTTGTCCGATTAGAACAAATACAGTACAGTGCCGTGGTCAGAGACCTCTCTTCTTTAATTCCCAGTCAAAACAGCCTTTCAGTACAAGTTGCTCGTTTTTTCAGGGGACATATCTAGACATAAGACAATCTACTTCCATAAGGAAAGAGGAGATTCTAAAACTCCCCATTCTGAGACTCCTCCCATATGATAAACAGCATCTCTCTTGCTTCAGATCTTTAAAAATCCACTGTTCATTCTGTGAATAGACCACCTTTCTGTCTAAAAGGATGTGTAGCTGCCGAGAAGCTGTTAGCTATTTCTGCGAAGCTGAAAGGCTCCTGAAAAGAATAGAAGCTATAACAAAGGTGGACAAATTCATTTTAGTTATAAACGTAACTTAGTATTTGAGGCTCCTGTAATTTCTTTGTTAAATGTGAATTCTGTTCAATTATTTTTTGTATAGGTATGGTTGACCAGTAAATGGCGTGAGAGGGAAAGCGGGAAGTCAACGTGGAACCTTTTTCCATGTAGCTACGTGGGGCCCATGGTGGATCCTCCTCAGCGTAGGGGTCGCTGTACTCCACCACTGCTGATTCTTCATCTTCTTCACCTTCCTCATCCTCATAGTCCTCTGGTGGAGGTGGGGGTGGGGCTGTGTCCACAAACTCCACCTCTTCTGCAGGAGGTGGTGGAGGAGGGGCATCTGAAACTAGGATAAAGAGAACGTAAAAAGAAGCTAATTATCACATACGCTGACAGAGACGATCTGTTTGGGTGGTGCTCTCATGCAAATCCTGGAGGAGGACCTCAGCACATTAATGAAGGAAATACTAAATCTCACTGGTCACAGATCTGCCCTCCTCCTGGAGTTTACCATGCTGTTAGTGTCATATGACGTGAACTAGAGAAGTGTAGTCATGCTAGGAAGGACCAAAACTAACAAGCACAAACCCCTGAACATGCAAAAGTTGAGCAAGAATACACACAGCATGCAACCAAAGTATCTAGAACCCCCCTGCATTCAGACAGTGGTATGAGCATGCCATCACACCTTCATACAAACACACAGCTGTACATAGATGGTTTTCACCTGGAAGCGCGGTAGTTACTGTGCAGTGTGTTTGGATGTGGCCATTGGCTAAGAAGACGAGGTACCAGCTCAAGTTAGAAGACTTTCAATTAAAAACGACTTTGTTTTAAGCCAAATAAGAGAAACTGGGAAAACAAACACACTGAGGGAACCTGCATGCACACATATACGTAAGGTCTGGACTGCTGACTTACTGGTCTCCTGAACACGAGCCACAAAGCCCATCAGAGGGAGCTGAGGAGTGATCTGTAATATGGAGGGGGGAGGAGGGGCCATAGGGGCTAAAGGTCCAGTCACAAAAGAGAGAGAGGAAAATACCAATATGTAGTGGAGGAAGAAATGTGGATGAATGACAAAAGGAGAGAAAGAAAATCAGTGTCCTTTCTTTAATTGTGGATTCCAAAAATGATTAGAAACGGCTCAGGAGAAGCAGGGTGAAGAACGCAGAAGAAACCTACCTGGGTTTTGGTTGTAGTGTGGACCCCCATTAAGCTGGTTCTGGCTCAGGTTTGGATGAGTGTTCTGTGGTGCGTTATTCGGCTGATTGGTGACCGAGGAAGGCCTGCGATAGGGCAGAGACCCTCCTACTGAAGGCGTGTTCTGTCGTGTCATGGGTCTGTTCATACTGTAGAACTGAGGACCATTTCCTGGAAGACAGCACATCAGAGCAATCAAACACACAACGGAAAACGTCTAACGTCATCTCTTACATCCCACAATAAGGAAAATCAAAGCCAAAACAGGAAAGGCATGCAATAATGCATGTAGAGATGAAAGGGGGCAGTACAGCCCCTCTTGTATGAAAGCCAGATCTGAATAAACACAGGGAAAACACACCACAAAATAGCAGGCACGGTAAAGGACAGGCGTTTGCTGCCTACACATGCTATTGGACTTAAATACAAGTTCTAAGAGTTGTGCATGAAAACTGGATATTAAAGTGGGGCCCAATACTCGTGTCTGATTTGTTGTTGACTTTCTGAGCTTCGTTGTGGACGAAAGGACAGTTTTAGTGAATGATCTTTATGTTTCTAACTGTAAATTAATTTATCTTAATTAAAAAAAGATCTGAATGTTAGCAATGCATCTACCACATGGTGGTAGTGGCTCTGTCAGTGCTAAAACACCTACCTACCTGACTGTAACAGGAGCAGTTTAGCTGAACCCTTACAGTCGGCTAATGCTACAGAAAAGTAGTCGGATCATATCGGTACCAACTCCGACTCCTTTACAGTGGTGGTGGCAGGAACTCTCAATGTCCACAAGACAAATATAGCCACTTTATTGTCCATCCAAAACCATCAGGGAACCTACACGCAGCTTCTGATCATCCCTTAAGGTTTTTGAGAACCATTTTGACTCTATCATTAAATGTATATTTAGAAATGTAATATATAAAGCAGTCATAAAACAATGGATCAGGCAATCAGCATATTCATAACCATTTTCTTTCATGCTTGTCTGGTTCCCATCACCACCACTGTGACCAATTCTGACTTCACAGGTTTCTCTAATATGAAGCACTTAACACCAAACCACTCAAAAAGATATTTGCTTACATCTCCACCACCTCATTATGCAGAAGCTTGCCCTTAAATTTGGTTAACACTGGCGCTTGGCTTTGCCTGAGTAAGGTCAAACAGGTCTTACAACTGACCAGTGATTGAGATACTGTGGTTCTACATGAAGTTAATCTCTTGTTATTAATACCATCGCCACAACTGCATGTTATGTATTTAATTGTGTACTTCTCGTGTTGCCGGATCTCCTTCTCTATGTTCTGACTTTCTGAATTGAGAAAACTGAGCGGAATCTTGGGATTGCGTCCATTTCCCTCACTCAGAATCTGACTCTACTCCAAAATTCCATATAATCAAACAGCCTGAACATCTTAATTACCACTTTACAATTTTCTGATTGAGTGGAAACAGGAAACAGGACTATCCGATAACCATATGAAGGCAGCGTTAAAGCAAGTTTAAAAGGAAAAAAAAAAAAAAAACAGGGAAAAAGAGTGGTGGTGGTGGTGGTGGTGGTGGCGCAGGCCATGTGGGTGGGCATCAAACAGAATGAATTTGACCGTGACTCAAATGCTTCAATGAAGATGGCAAGAGACTGACTGGGGCACAGTGATAGCAGGTGTGGGGGGGTGGGGGGCGACTCACCTTGTGCAGGGGTGGTGGTAGCAGCCGCAGTGGTTGTGGCGGAACTAACAGGCAAAGTGGGGGGCAGTTGTGGGGGAGGGGGGACCTCAGGGGGGACCTCTGCAGGGGCTGTGGGGGCGGGAGGGATAGGTGGAGCTGGTTCAGGGGTTGGGGGTGGAGGCGGTGCTGGGGGAGTTGGGATGCTAGGAGGGAGCTTGGGGGGATTTGGAGGTGTGGGGGCTGTACCTGCTGCCGCATTGGTCCCAAAACGAGGAAAAGAGAGAAAGGAGAAGAGAAGACGGAGGAAAGAGGAGAGACGATATAACCATACGTTTGACAGTAAAACAGGAGGGAGAAAGAAAGAAGGAACAGAGAGTTACAGACGTGGGTGTTTCTATTTGTACTAAGAGAAGAAATCTATAAGTAGAGTATAGTCACAGATCACACAGAGGTCACACAGAGTTAGTGGAAGATTTCGTTTTTCCTGAGAGGCGGAAGGAGAGGACCTTCACAAAGACAGACAAGTAACGAAGGATGTCCCAGCAAAAATCTGATCAGCCTTCAAATAGATCCAGTACTGTGCAAAAGTCATTTACTCTTCAATTACTTATCTGGTAGCCAAAAATGCCAGTAAGTTAAAAGAGCAGAAAACATATTTAACCCACATTTACACAGAGTTCTCAACAACTAATTATCTTTTCTCACTGTCCAAAAAATAAGCATCTCCAAAACTGCAGGTTTACAGGAGAGGGCAAAACCTCATTTAACGTTAATGCAAGTCAATGGAACTTTTTCCAAGCAATTCTGGGCTGTTTCTGTTGGTCAGCTCATCAGGAAATGTTCCCACAGTGTAAACAGGAACTGCTGTTTAGAGGCAAAAAGTAAAAATCGATAAAAAAAACGTAGGCATGTTTTTTTCCGGACAGTGGCGATATATTTTAGAATATAATTAACCTGCGTTCTTTTTGGGAAACTTCAGTTTTTCAAAGGAATCTGCAGGGATACTTTTCCACACCTCCATGGTCTAGTCTTAGAAGGTGGTTTTATTTTTTGTATTTCTTTAAAGAATCACGAACGCGCTTAAAGATGTTGTGCAGACTCATTATTTTTGATAAAGATAAGAATCTTTATTCTTATAAAGAACAAAATGTGATAATCCATGTTTTTGGTCTATTTCCTTTTCTTAATAAGGGCTTCATGACAAGTACACATCCTTTCAGACCCCCAGTGTTATCTTGTCTTCTTATAGTGGAAGGAGTGACTGAAACACCTCCTCAGACATAACTGAAGAGGGTCTCTGACTTTTACACAGTATTGTAGTGCGACACAAATCTAACTTCCACAGTTTACTCCAAATTAGCCAAGATACTATGTATTTGAAGCTGGCTTCTTCAGTTTCACACTAGAGCTACATTGGCACTGAAGCTAAACAAGTAATAAAATGACTAATTAGCATTATACAATAATATATTCAAATATTTACATAAAAAACAAACTAAAACCTTGATTAAATTCAGGCTTCAAGATAACTACTGATGTGATGCAATCTATAACATTTATCAATAACCGTAGGTCATTCCATGTCACAAACAACGTCTGCAAGCTGAGGTTTCTTCTGCGGTTATGAAAACAGCATATCATATCAGTGAGCACAAGTGGGGAGGAGTTCTTACCTGGGAAAGCGGAGGGTGGAGCAGGGGTTGGAACAGCGATGGGGACACCGACACTCCCACTGCCACTGTTCTCTCTGCTGCTGCTCCGACTGCTGGGGTGACTGCCCCCACTACTGCCACTGCTATTAGAGAGAGGGGGAGAAACCAAAGGAAGGAATCACACCATTTGTAAAAGAAGACTAGTCTCGGATTATATTTCTCATTATGGATTCTGAAAACACATTTTGAGGTTTCACCTGTCCCAGAAAGCTAATTCATAAACTCCAGAACAAGTAGCTAAATTATTTCAGAATATTACACATTCAAAACACCGCAGTGCTGATCACATTACAGGCCAGCAGCAAAGTCCGCACAACCCAGCCACAGCTATGTTTCCATCCAAACTGTAAGCAATAAAGTGAACGGGATTTTTGTGATGTGATTAAATGGTGTCACTGTAAAAAAGGGGGTTTATTCTAAAGACATTTTGGTTTGTCAAAAAAAAGAAAGGGGTTTGACTTCTCTCCTGTTTACATCACAACACATGTACATCTCTGATTGTCCTTTCTCTGATTACCTTAACTTTGTTTCTCTGCAAACAGAACTGTTAAGCACTTTCCATTTAGAAAGGCTGTAGAGATATAACTGTCTGTAAGAGCTGGAACGTTATTTTTAAAAAATGTTCTTGTCTCCCGCTTATTCCTGGGCCCGGTCTCTCAGAACAGGATTTCCTGCTTAGCCAGCAGTCTATGATCTTAGCTGATGTACCCTGGATTGCCGGTCTCACAACTGTGGATCATTCTACAGTACTTCTTGTAGGTTATCTTGACTGCTCGTCATAAAAGTCACACATTCACCTGCATACATATGAGGACTAATCACAGCCCGAGCCTCCAAACCTGGAATAACACGCGGAATTAACTAATCTTTGAGAAACCAGTTAACTAGTTTGTTCCACTTGTTAGTTTAGTAAACTCAGTCAGCAACTGAACTTGCTTTCTCTCTCCATCATGCTGCTCGTGTAAGAGACAGGTGATGTGCAAATGTGTTGTTTTTTTTTTCCCCAACAGGAAAAAAAAAATAGGATTTCATAACATTCAGGCATCGATAAACAATTTTTAAAAAGCTGAGCGAAAAAAAAGTAATCAGCATTCACTTCCACAGTCTACAACGGGATATTCAAATATTATTGGCTAGAAAAATCCTTTGGATGTAAACATAGCTACTGGAGTAACAAGCTGCCGAAACATGTGGAAAAACTGAGGAGTGTGTGCTTTGTGACATTCTGATCATCAGGCTGCTCTCGCTGTTCCTTTCAGTTTGATCCCCCGAGAGACTCCGAATAAAAGTTGGCTGTTCGGCTCAGGATGCAAACGGCAAAGAGATGAAGAAGAAGAAAAGACTTTTAGAAAAGAAGACTGAAATAGAAACGGCAAGATAGAGAGGGATACAAGCTAGAGCAAGAGAGTAGAGGGAGGGAGGGAGGGAGAGATCTTCTTAAAAGGATGCTATGGCTATTTGAAGATGAAAAGCTCCGAAGATGAAAGAGCAGAAGCCAAAGAGAGAAGGAAAGAGGAAGTTAGTGAGTGGCTGTTATTCTGCCAAGACACACCGACAGAGACAAAAAGACAAAAGACAGACAGCTTACAAACACACAGAGCCCCAGAGAGAGCGACAGGTGAACAGACAGACTGAAATAAGGGATGGGGGGGAAGGAAAATGGTGTGGAAGGAAAGGGACCGCATCTCCTGCTGGTCAAAGGAGAGGAGAGACCTCTCACAATTCTCACAAGAGTCTCAAAATACAACCGAGTGGGTGTTTCATGCGAGTGTCAGCCTGGATGCCATGTCAGTGGAGGCGTGTATAATGTTTACTGTGTTTGTGAGTGTGCGTTTGTGAGTACCTGTACGTGCGGGTCCTCTGATTAACGGAGGCGGTGCGTGCCGGGCTCTGGAGGGGTGGGGCCGTGTTGCGGGTCGGACTCGGCACATAGTCGTTAGGGACGACAGGGGGACGCACGGGCTCGAGCGTCCGGTAGGGGGAGTGGCGCCTGCCGAGGGGGCAGGGTTACAGTTTAACATCCTAACAGCACTGAAGGGAGTAATACTGGCCCCCCAATTACATCTTAGGACACGCCTGCTTCATCTCAGCACTCAGGATGTGTCCCAACTGTATACTAAACACCATTACTAATGCTTATACAGCAAGCCTGGACAATAGGACAGTACTCATCCTTCATTCTTCTGTCAAGATAAGTTACATCACAATTTGGTTTTCTGAGAATATCGCAGAGTTCTAACAGAGGAATGAACAACTGCGTGTTAACAAGGAGAGCATCATTGGTCTTGTTTAATTGGAGAATTAATTTTTAGTTTTGGATCTTTAACTTTTTGTCTGTTCCAGCTTATCTGTGAATATAACGTCACAGCATCGTAAAGCATCTAACAACACTGGCATACATTCTGCCACCACTATTGTACTGTATTTAGTATATTCACAAACTGAAATACTGAAAGCACACTGAAGTATGTTAGAGACTACTGTGGGGTCCATTTTGGGCTCTCTCACTCTTTCCTTCATTAATTAATGGCTTTAGTAATAACTTCAGCAATTAACAAAAAATCTTTCAAAAATATCCAAAAAAATAATCAATGGATTTGTAACAGAAAGTTGCTTTTGTGTGCTTTAGTGGAAGAAATTAAATCCATACATGCCAGCAGCATCCTGAAAATGCAACCTATTATTAACCTAAAAGATCCAAAACATATTCCAGAGGTACACAAATGACGCCTGTACTCCATGCTGCCACTACCAGGATTAACTGATCGGAGAATTTTACTGTCACAGAGAAACAATTCAGAAGAACCTTTACTGATGTGCTGCGCATGTGCATGTGCTATATGGAAAAAGCATAGCATCATGATACCCTTAGAAAATGTTCATGGAAATATAGGGACCTACCACTGACCTACAAGGCAACACAAAGCAGAACAAGAGAAGCTACTTATGAATGGAAGATGATGAGTAAGCTAACCAAGCTAACAATATCAAGCTGAAGTCTACAAGAAAGATTAGTGCATAAAGCAGAACTTGTCGACAGGGGTGGTTTCGTGACTCAAAAGAAAAAAATAATTTACATTAATAAACGTAACATGAAATCTGACCATTTTCAACTGAATGTGGTTAAAGTCACGACTTGACATCAATGACATTCACTGATGAAAATTAGCATGCTAATTTCTGGGAATAATTTACATTTTGTAACTTTCTTTATCTTTATATTTTTTGTTATTATTATTATTATTATTATTATTATTATTACTACTACTACTACTACTGTTATTATTATTGCAGCATAACATATGCCTTTCAATAATAGTGTTTAGTACACAACTTGGACACAACCTGTAAACGACTCGAACACTATTATTTATGTTCTGTTAATTTTGGCCACAGTCCTGAGCTTACACTTTAATGTGGCCGTTCATCAAAGGAAAGATTACACAGACCAAACTTGGGGAAACTTAGTTCAACAGTGCTTGATGTTGGTGATTGACAGCTGTGTTACCATGGTAGTGTGAGGTTAGGGCAGGTGTAGGAGCATGAGGAGGGGCCACACAGTAAAGGGAGAGCAACAGAAACAAACATCGGCATTAAAACACAAGCACACGGAATCAACAGTTTGCGTACGACAGCGACAGAGGTTACAAGTTCTATTCCACAGTGTCCTGCCCAGGGAGAGAAAGGCACACATGTTCACAGACAAGAGCACAATCCACACTGCCCTGCCAAAGTGGGTCCTCAAAGTCAAAATTAAAACAGAACAAGACAGATTAAGCTTGGCAAGAGAGGCAGAGAGAACGCCGGTAAACACAACAGCATTAAGGTTATTTTGGGCTTCTAAAAAAAAAAACATGTTCTTAATGCACACTTTGATGGAAAGCCCGAGAGTGGTGCTGACCCAAGGTCGACAGAGGAGAGACAGCAGTCATACACATGAACATACCCAAGGGTGCCTTTCCCTGGGCCTGGAGGGCTGGGAGGTTTCTGGGTAGGGGCAGTTGTGCGTGGAGTCGTACCCGCCTTCATGTTCTGCGCATTAACCTGAGGAGATCGACAGACAGACAGAGAGACATCAGTTCCAATGACCTTACGCACAAAGATACAACACAAAGAAAACCCCAAATGAAGGCTTACCTTGAACCTTAATAACCACTACATTCAGTTATGAAGCAAAAAAGAGAGGCAAAGAGAGAAAAGGTACAGACTGTTAGTGTGTAGAAGTTCAGAAGAGCATGTACACGCATACGCGCACCCACACACAGCGAGTTAGTAACACAGCAGAAAGCAAGAGCCTGAAGAAATCTCATTTTAAAAACTTTGTGGCATTTGTTAATGTGCAGGTATGCATACGAGTCCATCAGTAAACACAACTGATGCTACCTTCACTCCGTGGCCGACATCATCCAGCAGGCTGTAGTCAATAGGTTTGCGGATGTAGCGCACGGGCCTCTCAGGATTGGCTGGTGCAATGATTTTGTGTGTGCGAGAGGTGTTCTTATTGGTGGTGAGGATGCCGATCTCGCGTCTGGCCACCTTCTCTTTGTGGATGTCCACCGTCTAAAGCAGAACAAAAAGGGTGTGAGGGAGAGTGCACAGTGTCCCATAACCATTATGCGCAAATTTACCAAAAACAAGCATAAAATATGAAATATGAATACAAATGGTTTAAAAACAAGGTTTCATAACAGCTACAATGTGTGTACAAAGTGTGTGTGTTGTACTTTGCATCTGAACATTTCAATCCCGATTTAACAACCTTTTACAACAACCAACCAAAAGGGAACCAGACATGGGCCAATTTTAGCTGCAGCCCAAAGGTAGGCATAGTTACATGTGTCCTTGTGTGTATACCTGTGAGATGTGGTTGATGGAGGACTCCATCCGGCGTAGCTGAGACGCCTGGATGTCCAGCATCTGCAGCACATTGTTGGCTAGTGTGTTGATCAGGTAGGCGACGCTGGCCAAAGACTGGGTGGTATAGCTCTTGGTCTCCTCTAACGCTCTCTGCTTATCTGGAGACTGAAAACACGAGGAGAGAAGGCAGAAGGGAAAAACACGGATATTAGTCAGTATACAGTAACAGTTGTCGACCATAAGTCTGTGCGTATGTGCCTGGGGAAAAAAAACCTGCTGGAGTTTGAAACATGATCTTTCCGCTATCAGCTAAACTGGAGGTCTAATTTAAGTTGCACTTCAAATAGACAAACACAGCAATTCCACCATAACGGAGAGAGCGAGTGAAAGGAAGAGGTGAAAACACATCACAAACAGCTTCACGCCCGCCTTCCTCTCCCCCCACTCACTCACTCATTCATGACTAATCTCCTCGGAGCGAGAGAGACCATAAGGACTGCCACCGCATTAACCAATCACAGAAGCGGCAGCCATCATTAAAACCACCTCAGGGTTCACTTTACTGGACGACTTAACCATCGATCATCTCCTGCCAGTGCAACCATGGCAACACTGTCAAGATTCAACGATAAATGGGACTCAAAAAAAAAGGGGGAGGCTGCGAATGTGTGTGTGTGAGGAAATGTGTCAGTATAGAAGCAAAGTACTGCTTTATAAAGCAGCAAGCTGAATCTGTTCATGGTTTAAAAGCTACAGATTCTTTTATATATGATATTTCTGCATCTGCACACATCGATCGGCCATACCATTAAACCTCCTCCTTGTGTCTGCTCTCATTATCCATTTTATCTGCTCCACTGACCATACAGGGCCACTGTATTTCTACAGTTACAGACTGTGGTCCATCTGCTTCTCGGTATACTTTATTACTCTGTTCTCCAATGGTAAGGCCCCCCACAGGACCACCACAGAGCAGGTATTATGTGGCTGGTGGATCATTGTCAGCACTGCAGTGACACTGATGCGGTGGTGTGGTGTGTTGTGCTGGTGTGAGTGGATCAGACAAAGCAGTGCTGTTGGACACATCGGTGTTACTGCTGGACTGAGAATCGTCCACCAACCAAAACTATCCATCTGGCAGCGTCCTGTGGGCAGCGTCCTGTGACCACTGATAAAGGACCAGAGGATGACCAACACTGCACTGTGCAGCTGCAGACGAGCTATCGTCTCTGACTGTACATCTACAAGGTGGACCAGCAAGGCAGGAGTGTCTAATAGAGTGGACAGTGAGTGGACACAGTGTCTAAACACTCCAGCAGCACTGCTGTGTCTGATCCACTCACACCAGCACCACACACACTAACACACCACCACCACGTCAGTGTCACTGCAGTGCTGAGAATGATCCACCACCCACATAATACCTGCTCTGTGGTGGTCTTGTGGGGGTCCTGACCATTGAAGAACAGGGTAATAAAGTATACAGAGAAACATGTGGGCTACATTCTGTAAGTGTAGAACTGTAAAGTGCTCCTATATGGTACGCAGAGCTGATCAAATGAACAGTGAGTTTAGTCACAAGGAGGTGGTTTAATATTATGACTGACGGGTGTAAGCAGGACTACATGACAATGTTTACTGTTAATGCGACAAATTAAATCATTTTCACTGCATGCTTTTTTGAGTCTTTTTTTGCTGTCCAAAGAAAAACATGTCTCTCCAATTTGGCCATTTTACTTTTATGCATTATTTGAGAAGCCCAGAAATGGCCCAAAATCGCTTCGAAAAAAGTCTATTGACCTGCATTAAAATGACATAGGTTTTTGCCCCCTCCTGTAAGGCTGCCATTTGGGAGATACTTGTTTTTCTTAGGACAGCGACGAAAACACTTCACAACTGCAGAGAGAGCATAATTAGTCCTGAGAGCGTAATTAGTGAGCACAACTGGTCCTGTTTAATTTAATTTGGCGCAGCACAGTATGTGAAATGTTAAACACAAGTAATTAGATTCAATTTTGTAACTACTTGTTTCTTCCAACTCACTGGGTGGCAGAAAAAATAATAATATTATGACGTACTGTGTGAACTGAAGTATCTTAAGACCATTATAAGAGGATGTATATTTCTGCATCCATCCTTCAGATGGTCATTTAAAAATAGACCTAACCTTGGGCTTTAAAAATGGAGCTCAACTACAATGAGCCAAAAAAAAAAAAAAACAGGCACCTTGTTAAACGATGTTCTTTACTCCTCATTTATCAAGTTCTCTCTCTTTTTTTTTATTATTTCCCCATCATTTGTACTACCATTCTAACCCAGAGTTAGTCCAAACATGTACAACAGAAAACATTACATCTAATCATAGACTATACAAGCAAATGACTGACCATTTTTTTGCTCTATAATTAAATCATAGAGATGTAAACAAAGTCATTATGAGCGTTTAAATGTGAAAGTCCTTTTTGTCTAGATCCAGAATTTAAGAGGGCCAATTTGTCACTTCGGAAATATTTTTGTTTCCAAGCAAACGAACAAATAAAACCTTTAAAAAATGAATATGTTACTTGCCTTATATTACCATCAGAGAAAAAAAAAATAAATAAAAAAAAAGACCGGGTATGGCTCACATGTGGTACTTCAGATTACAATATATATTGCAATGATTCTGCAGACCATAATCGTTCCCCTAAATTTTACCCTACCTAGCACAAGCCTAGTTATTCACACACGTGCACTTTCACCTACGCTTTCCTGTGTACTGTAGGACTAAAAGACTAGTCTGGAGTTTGTATTAAGTCACTGAAGCTGTGTCCAAAGCCACATCCTACTTCACTACACCCTGCTGAGGAACACCCGTCTGATCGTCGTATACTATTCTGACATACTATTTAATTATGGTCGTGTGGTTTTGGATGCAGCCTGAATCTTTAATCATCGTTACTCAAAAGCAGACTCCTCCCATCTGGTGGTCTCTGAATCTGTTTGCACTTGTTGACATCCATCTTCACTGATCTGTTCACAAACGGACAGTGAGGCGGACAGTGAGACGTAGAGCCATTTACACCTGCCATTTCTGTGTCAGTCTCAAAAACCATCTCTAGTAACCCCTCATGATTGGATTTCTGTAGAAATGGTCCCAAACATTTACTACGTCAGTCCCTACCCTGGTCCTTCTTTGACCGAAGGTCCATTACACAAAACGTCTGACAGAGATTTTAACAGTCTCTCAACAAACAAAGAGGAATTCCACCATTCTTTCAAAATTCCTTAACTATTCCGACATACACAAAGCGGTATGATGTGAAATGATTCACTGTAGAGAAATTTACAGACTCATTTCTTGACAGTGCTAATGGCTGTAACCAGAAGTCACAACGTCTACAACACAAATATACCCTTCTGCTTACTATCCAAAGCTACCGGTGAGCCTACATGGGTCTTCACATTTTTATATGTAATGTTAATGATGGTCAAATAGTCAAAAATCCAAAAAAGGTTTTTCAAACACATTTTAAAGAAAATCTCAATCCCTTTATCCCATCATAAAACATTGTGTCAAACAACAGGCAAGGTATTCATTAACAATTTGAGTTATAACTTTTTGTGAGTTTTCAGGGTTTTTAAATCATCAGACGTCTGGGTCCCATCACTAATGCTGTGAACAATTCTGATTCTGTAGAACTGAGCATTTCACACCAAACCACTTCAACTGGTCATAATAAGTATGACTCACATCATCATCATTTTCCCACAACTTCCCATCAAGAAGTAGTGACTTCTATCTGGCTGTAAAACATCTGTGCACCAGCAGGCAGGGAACAATAGTAATAACCAATACTCATGTTCCACCACCCTCATCTATTATCAAGAGAACTGAGGCACTCTCCGGTCCTGGGTTTCACTTAGAACTAAGCCACAGAAATGGGCTGGTTACACACCGACACTGACTTTAACCTTTCAAAAGGTTCTGCATTCTTGCACATCTCATTTATACATTCAGAGATGTATACCAAATGCTACCAGTTTTTTCCCCACCTTTTCTTTGTGACATTTATACAGGTCATAATGTCAACAGGTCATCTTCAGTGCCGAGTCCAGCTTTTGTCTGGAAGGCACCATGGTCAGTGCCAAGATGAACGCTTTGTTATCGCGCACCAGAAGGCCTGGTATCTCTCCACCTCCAGCCCTACAGCACATCTGCAGCAACTGTATGCAAATGTCGAAGCTGTATGGGATGGATTATCACAGGACACCATTAGGAACCTCTACACCTCCATGCTGAGACTTCTGGCCCAGTGCCAAACTGAGAGACACTACTTCTGTATGTGCAGTTCAATAAATATTACCCATATGACTGTAAATTTAAATCATCCTTATTGTTCCTTTTAACCTTTATCTTCCTTCAATAACACTGCAGTCCCACACTTTTCTTCTGCAGTCGTTTTGATGATGAGTGTATTTCAGAGGAGATGCTGTTGTATCAATGTTAAAGTGTAACAAATCTCCAAACAAGCTGCTCCTTAAATAAAATCAGGTAATAGTTTGTTTGACAAATCATACTGACATTACCAAACGCCTTCTGCACTGATTTTCAAGAAACCTAATCTCAATAGGTGAGGAAGTGGTTCGAAGAGGAAACACTGAGTTTCAGCCAAGCCACAGACCGCACACAGGCAGACAATATCACTGAAAGAGACCAAGCAGGATCTGGAAAAATGTTAAATGACTCACTCCGTTTCAGAATGATCACTACACCCAGCATGACATGGCCCTACCTGCGATGCTTTAGAAAAGTTGGGCCAAGGCTTCCATAAAAAAAGTATATCCATATATTTGTCCATTCTGCTGGAAATTAAGCTATTCCCCTCTGGCGGATCTATCAAAAGTAACCATCATCAATAAGCTGTTATGCATACAGTTTTCTCCCTCATCAAGACATTTAAATAAGAGAGATCTGTCACGTTAGCTCTGCGCTACAGCACCGACTGACAGCTCTGATTTGAAGCAATGCTCATCAACAGCAGTCACAGTGCTGTTAGAGGACTCATTAGTTGGGACTATATAATATGATGTAAATTATTTGGCTCAAATCATCAAGCTTTTATTTAGTGCTGTGAGCATCCCAAACCAAACACGATTTTAACTTGCATCAAAAACCTGCATTTTTAACATCAATCACGTTATTTGATCCAGGACATATGGATGGCAGCAGGTGTATTGGCTTTAACCATGCCTACTCTCATTCTACAGCAGTTCCACACTAAATCTTGGGGATTTTCTGCTTAAAAGGCGCCACAGAATGCATTTATTTAACATTACATTTCTGCTGTCTACACAGCAAGTATCTGACTTTGGTCAGGGTCAAAATAGTGAGACATCCATTTACAACCCTGATTGGGGCCTCAAATAAAACAAACCTTTTTTTGAGGAGCTCATAAATAATTTGAAGAGCTCTGCACTGATTTGCTGCCATACTTGGGCTTGCTGCTAGACAGGGTTAATCATGCTAGCTACACGCTTTGTTCAACACATACTAAATTCAAGTTGATCACCATTAAGGGTGGATACATGCTGCAGTTGGGGCTCCAATGCTATTAAAGGTGGAACTGCTACTTGCTGGAAACAAACTCTGTCCAAGGTTTGATAAACTGTCCTGAGTGAAACATGCAAACGTTGAATGAGTGTTGGCCAGGACCTTGTTAAAGATGTGGGAGCCCACGCTGGCTATCTACTCACCAGCTTGTTTTATGAATTTTCTGTTCTACCTTAAACGGTGCTGCTGTTACACTCTGGTGCCTGTACGAGCTGTAGTATTTAAGGTGGACCCGAACATTAGGAAACTAGCGAAATGGAAGCCAACTCAACTGAAGATGAACTTCCACCATGTTTGTTGACAGTTGGGTTCCTAGGAAAGGATATGCGAAGTAGCAACTGTCTGGAACAGTACATTGCTCAGCACAGTCCGTCGTTTTTCTTTCGGCATGGTGTGTAAATTCCGGGGAATGAGTGAAAATTGTAAAGCGTGAGTCTAGGGTTTCAGAATCAGGCGGTTTTCCGTCCTCTTTAGTAAATGCAGTGTTTGTATCTGAAGGAGAAACAACAGTGTTTTGGGTTTACTGTAATTCAGTTCTATGTACCAAACTTTTTCCAGCATACGGTTTTCCATATCTATGCCACCTTTACAGACAAGAAAACCCCCCTTCACAGGACATCTCTTAAGGTGGAAGAAACTTTCCCAACAGCTACTTTAGGCAGCTTTAATGAATGTTTCTGTCCCCTTACCAGATGGCTAATTCAGCAGGACGTCGGGCAGCTCTTTCTCCATTTCAGAGAGAGCATCACGTCTGCATGTTGTAGCCTCAGAGCATTTCTGTACAGGCCTGGGGGGATTCCCTGTGGTAGTATGACGTAGCTATACACACGTTCAGTGCTGATGGTGAGATGCTGGACTACACAAGCAGGACACAGCACCGTGAGTCGTGTCGAATCGAGGAATACAAGGCTGCGCTACAGAGCATTACATAACCTGACAAATAATATATTACATGCTCGTTTTAGCCAAGAATTCCCATTTTAAATGGTCACAAAACCCCTGGGTAGCCACCTATTTAGCGGTGTGCGCAAAACCAGTCCTCCATGCACATTTCCAAAAATAGTTAGTAGGCAAAAAAGCCCAGAGAGGCTCTGAACTCTCCACAGCTCCCAGAGTGAATCCTAAACCCCTACGCCGGAGGGGCAGTGAACGATGGGAACAGCAAATACAGCTGGACTTATCTGCGCCCAGGCACCAAAACACCAGAAAACACCACACATGATTTAACAACGCCACTCTACCAAAATTATTCCAGCCTGGGTAATCTCACCAGCTCTACACTATTCCGATTGATTGAAACAAATATCGACGGCTACCGAGGCAGCTAACGTTGCTAACTAAGTAACTTAGCCAAGCCTCATTGATGAGAACGTTAACCTAAGTTTTGTGAATGGACGCTTTTGTGAAAAACCAACAAATATCCTCTGTTTAGATTAATAAATGGCCCAGCTAATGCCACAAAACGTGTGCTCAAGGAAAGTAAGTGAAACGAGATAGCTAGCCAGGTTAGCTCGCTACCGTTAGCTTGGCACACAGTGGTATTACTAGCTAACCTTTCCCCTAGGTAATTAAGCTCATAATACAACACACCACATGACATTTCCGCGTACGACAGCTTATTCTCACGCTCAGGTTCAATAAATGTGCCGTCATATAACATATACCGGAATACTGGTGTCGACTTCGGTAGGTAACTAGAACAGCAGCGCTACGTGGCTAATTAGCTTAGCAGCTAACTGCATCGCTCCATAGCAGCGACAACAACAGCAGCAGCAGCAGCAGTAAACCAGCAGAGCCGAGCGGGTAACCTTACAACAGTAATCCACAACCCGCAGCGGACATCATTTCCAGATTACCTGTATGTAGTTGCTCTCGCAGTATTCCGCAACCCGCTCTAAATTGGCATAACTGTCCAGCAAAGCGCCTCGACCGGCGGGAATCTCCTCTTCCAAAAGCATTTGTAACTCCGCCATCTTCACATCTTCACCACCGCCTCACCGATGCGTGAGCAATGAAGTGCGCAGGAACCCAGCAGCTCTCTCCCTCACTGGGTGGCAGCTGTGCCTGTTGTAATGCTTGTAGGACTTTCCCCCCCACAAACTAAACTATACTGTATCTCCAAACGTGTTCAGACACCGTTTCTTATTAGTGTGTTCAGCATCTTTGGGCTCATTGCTGACAGAGCTTGTGTAATTCCCATAGACAAGCTTTACCAATACACAGAAACGCTCTGGAGCAGAATGACATCAGCCTAGTGCTCAGCACCAAGTGTCAGCTACAGGGTACAGAGTTCCCCAGCAGTGGAGTTCTCAGAAGTCATGGGAGTTCTATCCAATACCTTTGGGATGAGTTAGAGCGATCCAGAACTAATCATCGAGCATGCTGACCTGACATTTTCTTGTGACTGGATGCAATTAAATCCTCACAGCCATGTTCCAACATGTAGCATCAACCCTGCTGGTTGAACTAGCACACCAGCATCCAAAACACATCATCCCTGTTTAAAGAAAAACAAGCTTCTCCAAGATCAAGTCATGTTGAAATATTTACACAATGTAAAGAGCAGCTGCTTAAATTCTACAGGAAACTACTCACATACATCTCTGCTGTCAGACCAAAACCTTGTACCTCCAAAAAAATTACTTTACAGGGGCAGAATACGTTTTGTTCCAACAGCAGCGATGGTATCTTTAATTGCACAAGCCATATTGGATGTCTACAAACTTTTGGATATCATGGGATCATTTTCCTTGACAGCCCTGGAATGTTCATCATTCTGAATGGACGTTCTCCATTGAAAGGACACTGTGGTTCAGGCCTAGGCTTAATCCCTGTCTGGGAAACTGGCCTATACCACCTTTTTACTAATATTGAACTCCTTGGGCTGTGCTGTTATTAACTTTGGGAACAAACACAAGAGAAGATAAACTGTTCTTTTAATTTTTTTATTAGTAAAACTGAGGCAGTGAAGGAGGTGTTTTTCATTAGTTTGATTGGTCTAGTCTTTCCCTAAACATAAAGCACACAAACAACATAACCCAAACTGTTTCTTTCTTAGAAGGGATTCATGAAGAGTGCCTGTTAAGTTCGTTAAAAAAAATTAAAAATTAAAAATCACATCAGGAATCATAGGAGTCCTATGAGTGGCAATACTGTTCTCTCGCTCAACATTATGAGGAATAACATCATTACATACAACCATGTCTGAAAAAAGATCTCTTAAAAGTGTGTCAAGGGTGTCCATCTGATGGAGGTCTGCAGTGTTAATCCCTCTTGCTGACGGTGATCCAGGTGTCATCCTTGGGTGTGGTCACTAGCTCATGTCTGGCCTCCACCACCTGGCCTTCCACTCTGTGCAGTCGGAGTTTACGCACTAGTGTGCTCAACAGCACAGCAGCCACTGTGTAGGCAAATCTGTGTGTGGAAAGGAGCAAGGCTGATTTTACTGTGGCTCTTTTCACATTACACCAGCTTATCAATTTCTACACTTCATAATACACACAGGGAGTGATGATTCCATCATGAATACCAGAATTCCAAACTACTAAATCCAAATCTATCACACAACTGGACTGCAGAAAGAACATTTTAAAGGAGCACCATGTTAAAGATAGCACAACCTGTTCATACTTCACACAATAGGGGGCAACATATCACCAGAGATGGTGTAGCTCAGCGCATAACACCACTACCCTCCAGGGAGCCACCACCGCATGTGAGAGACTGGGTTGATTCCCGGTCTGGGTGACTGTGCTGTGCTACACCAATAAGAGTCCTTGGGCAAGACTCCTAACACTACATTGGGCCTACCTGTAATATGATTAACCTTGTAAGTCGCTCTGGATAAGAGTGTCAGCTAAATGGCGTAAATGTAAAAGATTATATTGCCCACCCCTATCGTAAGAACACACAGCCTCTCCTCCTCACTGGTAGTTTAAAGGAGATGTTGCAAGGTCTAGAAGAGGATTTTAAGCAATGGAACACGATGCCAATGTCAGCTCGTTTGCTTTTATTTTTGTGACTTCTTTAGTTTACCATCAAATGTGGATTCCTGCCAAGAGCAGGCTACAACAGTGGTTATAATGTTCCCTGCCAAGAAATCCAGCCATCTGTGTTTAATTTTTTTCTCTCATAGGCTACCTGTCCTTAAATGATCCAAAGGGGGGCAAAACCACCAACATGATTGATAATAAGTTAGAATACGCTGTCAGGGTAGCGCTACTACATCCTCCTACACTGGACTGAGTCAACTCAACACTACAGTGAGTCGCTAACACCTCTTCAGGTACAAAGTGGTATTATGAGAGAGCATAAACCAGGGCTAGCTGGTTAGCATGCTAACTATGTAAATATCTCTGCAACACAATATAGATGCCTTTGACATACAGTCAAAACTGTTATTCCTTCACTTCCTTTGAAAAATTTTAGGTAGCTATGGTTGCGGATAGCAAACCAATTATTATTCTTATTTTTCTCCTGTTTTTTGCCGCGTAACTCCCGCAGTTTACAAATTACTGACTCAGCCTCTGATTGTCTGGTCTGACTGTGTGATACACGCTTGTATAGGTTTTAATCGGATGCACAGATTCCGTATATGCTCTGGGTGCAGTAATTTAGTGTTGGATTGACCCCCACTCATCCGTTTGTCTTTCTTTTCGCATCCCTTTTTCAAGTCCCATTCAATTTTGGACCAACCCAAGCAGTGCTGTTTCCTTTGCCTGAGACCCACAAAACTTCACATGCTCAACACTAATCCACAGCCATAGTGACGCACACTCTTCTATGTGTCGTTTATTCATCCCTCGTTCCTCCCATTGAGCCCCAGTCATTTCGCTCCCTTTGCCTCATAGTCACCAAACTTCATGTACTCACTGAAGACAGGCACCCAAGTTGTAATGTACAGCTATAAGCACCCCCACTCTTTTGTGTGTCGTTTACTCATCCCTCATTCCTCACTTAGCAAGCTGCATAACCACCCCGTGCTTCTTTCAGGAAATGCATGTTTCTAGTTTAACCTAAAAACTTTTTCTTGTCTGTGGTGTGAACCTGTAGAGCATGTGTGTTTACTATGTAATACAGAGTTAACATTCAGTTACCAATCAAAATGGCCATTAAGTTATTTGTTTTTTAGGAGATATTTCTGAGATTAGATATTCAATAGTCCACTGGCATGAGGAAAAGAATCAATGCTCTAATAAAGGTAAAAAGCGGACCAACTAGATATTACAATATAGTATATTATATTTAGTTGTTGAGCTGCTCAGATTAGGTTGGTGTATATACACAAGTTATTAAAACATTAAAGCATTTACACTCTGTCATTTTCCAGTTTACCTAAGTTCAGGGCAGGCCTGGTTTCCTGAAAAGCCCAATAGTGAGAAGCTCTTCATAACAGACTCATCTGTAAATCTGTCTGGATCAAACCTGCAGAGGAACAGAGACATCATCAAAAACTCAGACAGAACACTATTCTATATACCGCACAAACACATGTTCACACGCACCTGTATGGTAATGCCCATGTGTCTGCATCTTGAAGGACTACACCCAGAGCGTAGATAACCAGAGTCTGTTTCATAAAAGAAAAACTAAGTGAGTGAAGCATCACACACTAACAAATATCAAAACCCAGCATCATGTTAGCTGACTTGGACACATCTCTGCAATCCTCTCCCTTTATAATCCCACCTCTTTAGGAATGACATGTTGATCCACCTTCCCCTCAACCTCCTGCAGTCTAGCAGCAATGGGGGTTAGCTTGGCTGTGCGTACGGTCTCATTCAGCACCTGTTGGCAGTATCTGCAAATAAAGTAATACTCCTTCACATCTGTTAAGCTAATTACTGCTGTCAGCACAGTAGTAGATCTATAGAGCACCCTCTAGTGGCATGTGTATATGACTGAGGCATTACAACATGCAACTAAACTTAAGACTGTAGCTCATGCACAACTACACTGTAGTCACTTTAAACTGTAGTCACTTTACAGACACCTTATATACAACTTAATACCTTGTATGCTACATGACACTTTTTATTGTTCTACACTCTATACTTCTATTTATTTTTTACATTTTGTACTCTTTTATATTTTACTCCATTTCATTTATCTTATCTAATAATATGTGGCTGGGCAGTCACAAATGCATTTCACTGCCGGTTGTACCATGTATGACTATGTATGTGACAAATAAACCTTGATTTTATTTGATGCTCAAAACAGACCTGAGCTTTGGAATTTGGTCCAAGGAGACAGGCCTATCCCCCACCACATCTATTAATTCCTGATGCAGTTTCTCCTGCACTGCTTCCGAGATGGAGAGAAAGTGTACTGCCCAGATGCACACTGGGAAAAAAAACAGAAACTCACAAGTCAAAATAACCAGGAAAAAGCTGAATGAGAACAACAGAGACATTTAAAATGAGCAAATGTGGATGACATAGAGGAAAAAACAGTGGAGGCATTACTCTCTTCTAACCAGATGTCAGATGGTGAAGATGTTCTAACTGCTTTCCGTAACATAGTTCATGTTTGTAAACAAATGAATTAACCTCATAGTGACTCATCAAAAAACAGATCCTCTATACCATCTAAAAGTACCGACTCCAACCTAAATCTATAAATCACAAAATGGAGCTTTTGACATCACAGTAATTCATTTTTAATCTATCCGTCATTATAGAGCTGCAATAAACAATGTGCTGGGCTGTATGTATATAGAAGTGAAAGACAAACACACTGTACAACCACAGGGAGAAGCAACAGCTGCTTACAATTTGCAGTGATGACACAGCCAGCGAGGGTGAACACCATGCTTTCCTCCATTACCTTCAGGAGAGAAAAAAAAAAAAGTTTAAAAAGTGTTTTTGGAAAGGGACTGTCCTGGATCTATCAACACAGTGTAATTACATTTGTTACATAGCTAGCACACAGACTGATATTACTGAACTGGAAACAACAGGAGCCACCAACTATCTCAGCTTTGATGAAGGAGATTATAGCTCACAGGCAATTGGGGGGTGGGGAAATCATTTTCACTGAGAGGTAATACCAGCAAATTTATGGGAACCATTCATGGAATATTTTTAGTAACTGTCAACTGAACATGTCATGAACCAAACTGAGTAAGTAAATATGGTGTGAAGATGACTTATTGAGGTATCCGGAAGACTTTGTGTGTGTGTATTGTATATTACTTCTTTATTTACTAAAAATTATTGATGTGTATTTTTTACCTCAGCCTGCCATGAACATTGTACCAATGGAAAATATGAATGTACTTTCATTATTATGATATATTTTGTTTGTACTGGAAGAAACCTACACTCTTCAAATATTGGGTATTAAAAACCCCAATGAAAAAAACAAACTTTGTGTGTCATCTGAGGATGTGAGTGAAGCATCTACTATTGTTGTCATATCTTCATCAGTATAATGTGAAATTTGCATTTAAAACCTAAACATCGAGCCGGACCTTATTTTCAACTCATAAAGACAAAAGTTTAAAAAATCCAATTCGACATCTCTAACTTCTAAATGATCATGTCTGATTGTTATGGCTTTACAGGCCAACATGCAGAAGCGCATCTGCACCATATTTTACTAGTGGCCTTCTTTCTCTCAGTAAGACACTTCTCTTCATTATAACAAAATGATTCCGAACAGGATGTTCTTAGTGTCCTTCGCATGTTCTCTGTTGTGAAATGATGTGTTACTGAGACATCACCTGTCTCTCTGAAAGATTGGCCTGCAGAAGTGAGTCCATGAAAGCGGACTTGCCGGAGCCCCGCCCACTTCTCTCTTTAATAACAGACTTCAGTACAGTTTCCATCTCAGCCAGTGCTGCAGGCAGACACACATGCCATCTGAACATTCTGAGACCATCAAAATCATGACATCAGCTACAGCTTTATTAACTTGTATAAAACATTATGGGCATAAGTATACAATTGTTGCTGATACATCCCAGCCTCTTCTAAGCATCTCTCATTTTATGAAACCACAATGATCAGAAGTAGACATCTGGGTGCAGCCTATTAGCGCAAAGTGGGTGTAAAGCCGACGGCCTGTGTTTATCATCATATTATATAATATAATATAATATATTAAATACTAATTTATATTATAGTTTATATTATAATTTATATTATATTATGTTATATTATATATGCTTAGAGCACTGAAAATACATGTTTAATATTTGTACCATATAAAAAGATGACCTTAGAAAATGGTACTTAAGCAGAAAATGTGTCAATTTTAGTGCAAAATAATTTAAGATGTGCACATTAACATTAACAGTTAGAAAAGCACCATTGTATTGTTATCTATTTTTAAATTTTGTTTTTTTTTGTTAACCCCTTGATAAAAATTTGCCTTCATGCTCACTCACCTCTCTCATAGTGTGCCTTTCTGCTGGAGCTTTTCTCAAGAGAACCATCCAGATATCCTTTACCAATCTCTGACCAGATCTGTTCATTAAAAAAATGCTGTTACCATCCTCATGTGTTTATTATTATAAAGAACTAGAGAAATAAAGAACTAGCGCTGGGCATTATGGCAATTTTATTATCACAGTACATTACATCACACTGCAGCTGTTCCCATCAAACCACAAGGTGAGTATATGTTGATGTCATCAGTACTTAAACACTGAACTGCAGGTCTCTCACAAACAGACCATGATTAGGCCTGATTAATAGATTTTGTGCAGCAGGGTATGAAATGAATGAATAAAAATATGTTGTTACAGATGCTGACAGTATCTTTTTTAATGAGCACCACTGGTATTATGATGCATATTGCTTAAACATCTTTGCTGTGTCATATTGATCACCTCTGTAAAGGACATTACATTTTTGCCCAAAGTCTTATACGTACGTTTAGGTGATTACTTACTGCCTCATGGTTCTTACGGAAGTGAATGACCGCGGCATCATCTGAAAAGCGATTGCCCATAGCAAGCTGAGTGACAGTCTTCATCGACAGCCCCAGCAGGTGAGCACAGAGGGGAATGTGCTGGGACTTTGGATACGACTGCCATTTTCCAACCAACTCTTCAACCAGCTGCAAACAACAGTAAAAGGATGCATGTCCAATTAAACAAGAAACAGACGGCGGTAGCCAAGACTTAACGTGACGCCACTGCTACGATGCTCATGACCATCCTCTGGCAGGCACATAGAAGAATATAGTCTATTTTATTAAAAAAGCACTGTACCTTGAGCAGAACAGGGAAGTTATTCTCCAGTGTTTTGTTAATAGCACCGTCGTACACCTTCTTCCTCATCAACGCCTCCGTCCCGCCTATGCCTGCTCCTGACTGGTACCCAAGCAATGACTTCAGCATTGTCTCAAAGGAATCCGCTAAAGAACAAAAGAGCTAATTTAACATTTATACAAACACACATTATTGAACATAAATTCCAGTTTATATATAAATAAGGCTCTTAAAATGGAAATTATTTTTTTATATGGAAGAATCTTGTGTGTTCATATTTGTTATTGCTCCTTTTAAAAAGGTTTTTTTTTTACATAGTATTGTTCATTTTATCTGCATGAAATGTCTAGGGATTCAACCATGCAGTAAAACAATTTGTAAATATTACATTATATGTATACATACAGCCCTGTGTCTCTAGTTGTGCAGTTTCAGGGTTTGTGTTTGACCAGAATGAGCAGTTTTGTTTTATCTCTACTCTACTGGAAACATGTCTTCCGAATTCCAGATCAGATATTGTATTAGATCTGTTTATTAAGAAAATCACTAATGACTTCCAGAAGCCTGTTTTTAGAACCATGCTTGCTGTGCACTTCACCCCAGCCACCACTCGCCAGTCTTTCTGTAGGTCACTTGAGGTCATCTTACGGTGGTTAAGGGACATTGGAATGAGGTGGCGCTTATCACAGTCAGTAGAGAGTGGGTTTGGCCCTCTGCCAGTCTGTAGCTGTGCTGTCCTGTGTGTTTGCTGCTCACTGTACCTGCCAGTAAAGCTAGAACCCAACCTTCTGTTCCTCACTAAGCACCTGCTGTACATGTGGAGACTGGTATGGTCTCTTATTTATTATTCCAGGGCTGTGTGAAGTATATATGTGTGTGTGTGTGTGTGTTTATACATATATATAATATGCAATAATATATATATATATATATATATATATATATATATATATATATATGCTTATATACATATATACATATATACATATACAGCTACTGCAAGAGCTTAAAAATTAAAAATTAAGTCTCTACTTTGTTCTTATAAATAAAGTTCTTGGGTTTTACTGCGCTGCACCTAAATGACCATTTCAATATTTATGAAAGGGCTTCTGACCATGTCATTGTACCATGAAGGTCACTTGGTCCTTTTTTGAGTGATTTTTTTTTTTTTTAAAGCATTTCAGAATAAAAGTCCTTCAGCTGTGCTGTGTGACATTTGAAGTATATACAATAGGCTAAAGATAATGTTGCCCTATTTTGCTTAACTTTATCATTCAAAGGTGAAAAACTATAAATTGTACCAATTTATTTTTATTTAAAAATTATTTAAAAGTTTGTTTGCAAATCTGCAAAAAATAGTGGCATGGCCGCACCACCTAACATTTTCAGACTTTTGGAGGCAGAAATGCCTTAATAGAATTTTATTTTGATTAAATGAATAATGAAATCACATAAATGAGCACTACTGTGATATGCTCTATGTATTTATTAAACTATTTAATAGAAAAAATAATGGCAGCTGACATAAAGAAAAATCCACACATCAGTGATCCAAACTTTATATGCAGGAAAATTATACAATTTCTTGCAGGTGTAACGTAAATATGAAAGGAGACAAGATGTCCAAGTGACACCAGAGTTAAGTATTGTCTGAAGTATTACTAACACAGTGAACTGACACATAAAGGAAACTTATCTTGATGCATTTGCCGCTTTAAATTCTAACAGTAGAACAAATTAGAAATATTTGTATAAATCCAATAAATCTGCTCTTCATGTGATCACTGGGGCATCACTTCCTGCTTGTTTTTGAATGACCATCACATCTTAAATTATAAAGACAGTTGTACTCACTGGTGCGGTTGGGGTTTACATGCTGTCGCAGCTGATCAACTGAACCAAGACTCACTACTGGTCTCCGGCCGAACCAGAAGGACGCCACTGAACCAAACTGGTCATGAAGACCAACCAAGAATTCATGCAGGCTTCCTCTGTTCACAATGTCCTGCAGGTTACCATCCCTATACAACAGTAGAGAGAGCAGAGATCAGCCCAGTGAATGTTTGCATATGTAAGCAAGAAAGCAATAAAGGATGCAACATATGTCAAGTTACTTCTCTTACTTCTCTTCTGTAGGATTCAGGCCAGGCACCCCAGAGGCTCTTCTTGAAGACTGGGAAAACCAGCAGAAGGAGATAAGACGTTAAATCATTAATGATGAACGTGCAAGTTATTAATCTGCATATATACCCGCTTAAAATGATATGCTATGCTAGATATGCTAGTGGTTCAGCATCTATACACCCCCATAATGTACATTATATTTCCTTATAAACTCCAACTTTCTGTCGAACTTCTTTCACCCTTATAAAGTTTTGTTTCTGGCGAACAGGCCGCAGGACAGAAGTCCGTCTCCAGTTCGTGGACTGAGAGACAAGCTTTAAAATAAAATAAATAACCAACGAAATAAAAAGTGCACGACACTTTAAAAATCAGCGAGTCTTTCATACAGACTGAATAATGTTCATTTCTTACCGGATACAAATACAGAACAGCACCGACCAAGATGACAACAAACGTCACAGCAAATATAGCGAAGTCCAGCATATTTGCTCTGCTAAAGACCCAGAATTGCTCATAAATGTGTTAAAAACAAAACCTCGTTAACGGGTTCTGATGTTTTAGAGCTAATAAATTAGCCGTTAGCTGGCTAACAAACGTTACCACGTCTACAACAACTAGGAGTCGCCTGCTCGGCAATCGACTATATGGCAAGGCAGAAGCAAGTGAGTACAGAAAGGATCGATGGGTCTCAACATTAGGCTAATCCAGAGCCATGTTGAGCTCTCTACAGGCTTTGGGCTTACCATGCTAACTGCGTTGTTGACAAAACTTTTACTTTTAAAGAAAACCTTTTACTTTTACAAAATGTTTACAAACTAAATAAGCCTGTATGCAACAATCTATAAAAACATACTAGCAAGTGTGGAAAACACGACTATTTACCTAAAATATTATTATTTATTCATTTTATAATAATATTAATTAATAATATATATATATATATATATATATATATATATATATATATATATATATATATATATATATAAATTAATAATTATATAAAAGTATTAATTTGGAAGATTTGTACTTTAGTTGCATGTCATCAAAAATAAAACAGATTGTCCGTTTTTTAGTTGTTTGTTTTTTTGTTTTTTTTGCCGCTGACAGCGAACTGACTGACGGACCCAAACAACCCCGACTGTGGACATTCAGCGAGAAGTCATCCTGTTAATGCCAGCGCCTTTGGCAGACGGCTGCATGACGCATGACTACATGCACGCAGGCTGTTATTGTCGCCGAGATGACCAATGAGTCCGTGTGTGGAGGCACCATCATCAGCACCAAGATGAACAGTTTTTGTCACGTGTCACAAGTCCAGAAGTCCTGATGTGACACTCCATCTCCACCCCAAACTGCATTCGACTATCACAAGACACCATTAGCAACCTCTACAACTCCATGCTGAGACGTCTGGGATGTTGCATCAGCAAACATGGCCGTCCGACGCCACACCGAGAGACACCATTTCTGTTCCATTTATTGTTCCTGGTAAACTTGATCTTACTTCTCAATAGCAATCCCACACTTCCTTCTAAGTGCAACTGTTCTTTTGATGATGAGAGTACAAATCCCGGACTGTACAATAGGGGTAGCAGATTTATCAGACCATAACGCACTATACCTGACAATAAAATTAAACACGAGAAGAAGGACTACAGTGTGGAGGATGAACATTGGGATATTTCCACGATAACACATTAGTGGAAAGGACCAAAGAAGATATTAAAAGATATATAGAGGACAACGATAATGGTGAGGTGGACCCAACCTTTCTTTGGGATGCGCTCAAGGCAGTGATTAGGGGGAAGCTGATGGCATATACAGCAGGTCGCAAGATGGCCAGATTAGCACACTATGAGACACAAATTGGTCGCTTAAAAGATTTAGAGCAAAAACACAATACCAAAGGTGATCCAGAGGTACTTAGACAATTGAAAGAGACAAAGACAAAAATTGATAACATATTATTGACAGAAGTGGAAAAAAAGGCCAGATTTGTTAAACAATTTTCTTACTAATATGAGGGAGGCGCTAAAGCCAGCAAATTACTGCTAGACGTAAAGGAAACAACAAACAATTGAACACCATATACAAAATTAGAGATTCCCCAAACGAATGACTTGAATAACTGACCCAGGCGGAATAGAGCGGAGTATTCAGGTTTATTACAAAATTTATATACACAACCAGCAATGCAGACTCAAAACGATATGAGAAACTTTCTGGACGGGTTAGATCTCCATCAATAGGAAGAGGGCAAAATACACTATTGACTGCAGAAATTACTGAGGAGGAAATGGAAAGGGTCAATTTCCTAGGATGAAGAGTCAATAAATCTCCTGGAAGTGATGGATTCCCCTCAGAATTTTACAAAAATGTTTCAGACAGGTATTTATCCCCAGTACTACTTCTGGCCTCATTTAGATACACAATTAAAAAAGGAAAGATTCCCCAACCTCATGGAGAGAGGCCATTATCACAACTTATTCCAAAATGAGGGTAAGATAAAGGAGCAATGCAGTAGCTATAGGCCAATTTCAGTACTAAATGTTAGACTACAAGATGTACACTTCATATCTCTAAAGATTTGAGACCATTCAATGACTGATATTATAGACGGAAGATACCCAGACTGGCTTTATTAAAGGACGACAGACACAGTGACCAATATTAGGAGGAATGAATACCATTGTAGAAGAGACCCAACTTACAAGAAAACGAACCGTTTTTAGTTAGTGTAGACGCAAAGAATGCTTTTGACAGTGTAAATTTTGGACTTATTTATATATGTTGTCTAGAGAGATTTTGGGTTTTTACTAACGAAATCTGTCGGATGTGGAGGAATTAAAGCAATATATCAGAACCAACGGCTAGAATTAAGGTGATGGTAGTCTCACAAAACCATTCTTACCTGAAAAGGTCTACGAGACAAGGGTGTAGTCTCTCTCCACTCCAAAACTCTCTTTGGCGATATTCATAGAGCCATTAGCACAGGCAAATCAGAACAAAAACCAGGACATTAGAGGGGTCGAGGTAAAAGGTGGGTGAACACAAGATAGGACTGTTTGCAGATGATGTGGTGGCTTATTTGGAGCAACCCTAATAAGTCCCCCCCTTTTCCTGCACTGATGAATCAATTGGAGGAATATGGATACTATTCTCAGGATACAAACTTAATGTTGACAAAACACACAGATATTGGCCATGAACTATTACCCCAACATCAGAGCTAAAAGATAAAATATAAGAATTAAATGGAATTCAGAAACAATTAAATATCTGGGAGTGAACATTACAAAGGGTAGTGGAAAAAACTCTGTCGTATACAGCAAGACTATATTCAGATCAATAAAGAACTCAGACAAGACATAGCTAGAATGGTCAATATTAACAGTTGGATCTTTAGTTTCAAGGATAGAAATAATTAAAGATGAATGTATTAGCAAGATTGCTTGTATCTATTCCAAACTTTACCAGTAAATGATTCCACAAAAACAGTTTTATAGAGTGGGAATAGAGATGGATTTCCAGGTTCATTTGGACCAGGTAGTGAGGCCCAAGAATTAGATAATCGCACCATGCAGCTCTCTAAAGACAAAGGGGGAATGGCAGTACCAAAACTGCAAGACTACTTTTATGCAGCACAACTCAGGGCGGTATTTTGCTGGTGGCAATGGAAAAATATTTAGCCGGTGGAAAGACATAGAAATGAAAGAACAGGCTAGCCCACTACAAGTAATTAATGACTAATAGGGGAACTTTTCAAGCAAGAAGAAGTAATGTTGGGCTCAATAATGCAAATTCACATTGGAAGATCTGGCATTTGGTAATAATGAAACAAATATACATTACAGACGGAAGCAAAGATTCTGAGATGGATCTATCCCATGATAAGAGGTTTATAAGCCAGGGATAAAAATGAATCAGGGCTTTGAGAGATGGGGCCACAAAGGTGGTATTACAGCCATATGCACACTTGTTGAGAGAGGGGAGATGCAGAGCTTTCAAGCTTTAAGGGAGAAATTTGGGTTGGATGCAAAGGGAACTCTATAGATATTTCAGGTAAGAGATTACTATTTAAAGGAAATTAAATTAAAAGAACTAAGAGAACAAAAATGGGATCATTAAAATAATCATAAAATGCCATATGAAGGAAGAACATGTAGAGTAATCTCTGGCTCTATACCAAGCTCTAGGTGCCAGTGGAAAGTTATTCAACTACATATGTTTAAAGGAAAAAATGAATGGGAAAAAGAGCTGAGCATAGAAATAACAGAAGCAGAGAACTGGGATTAATGTGTGGTAAAGCTCAACAGTCAGCTACGGGTTCAAGAATATGGCGAGAATTTAGGTGGAAGAACATTATAAGGTTTTTTATAACACCAAAGATGACTGGGAGATACACACCAGATAAAAGCTCATGTTGGAGGCTATGTGGTCAAATGGAGGCAGACCATGCACATGTGTTCTGGAAATGCCAAAAAATAGAGCAGTATTGGGAGGGAGTATGGAATGAGCTTAAAGAAATACTGAGGTATGAGATACAAAAAACACCTTTGGTACTGTATTTGGGATATATACCAGAAGATGGCGTTCAAGGAGAAGATACATACCTGCTTAAAGTACTACTTGCAGCCAGCCGAAAAGCAATTACAAGAGCGTGGTTTAAGGTAGACCCCCCAACTCTAGAAAACTGGCTTAATATTGTGGAAGAGATTTATGACATGGAAAAGTTTTCACACTGTTTGAAAATGCGGGAGGAACAATTCAGAAAGAAATGGGTGAAATGGCTCTTGTACAAAGAAAAAGATGATACCACTGACCTAAATATAGATGGACAGACTTGATTGTTTGCATTTATAAAAGAATGAAGGGAGGGATCCATAAGCTATTCCATTCATGTTTTATTTTATTTTATTTTTTTTTTCCATTATTATTTGGTTGTTTGTCTCTTTTCGTGCTTGTAACCTTGTTTTTGGATGTAAAAAATTAATAAAAATTTAAGTATAAAAAAAAAGAGAGTACAAATCCCAAAAGCCAACTGAGTTTGAATGAAAAAACTTTCCACTTATTTATATATTTAGGTTTGTTTAAACATTTCTGTTCATGTTTTATTTACATTTATTATTTCCTCCATATTTCCGTTAAATTTAGTTAGATTTTAATACAGTACTCTGATTTAGCCTAAGTTAAATGCATTAGCCAGTCAATAGCCAGCAGTAACGTGATTAGCCTAGTTACGCGTTAACTGAGGGGGCGGGCCTTGATGATAATTGCCGGAAGTGCGCACCCTTTAAATAAGTCCGGTCAGGTTCGGAAACTAGCGTTGTTTAACCTAACATGACATACAGAATGTTGAGAGCTGTATTCACGTTGTTTAGTCTGTGCGCTGTTGTCTGTAGCGCTCAGGAGCCGAAAGATCCCTGGCAAATGGCCAACAGTTTGCCGAATTTCTCTCAACGATTCCGACCAGATGCTCCACAGCAAGGCAGCTATCAGCTTCAACAACCATCCCAGAACGTTTATCAGCCGGGCTGGCAGCCAGCACTGCCCGTCTCCGATTCCTCTGAGCGTTGTGAGGTGGCTGACCCTTCCCGGGTGGGCTGTGGAGAACCAGGCATCTCTCGAGCGGATTGTGAGGCTCTGAACTGCTGTTATGACACAAGACAGTACATCCGGGCCCCTGATGGACCCATGTGTTACTACGGGAGGGCAGGTGAGTTAGAGGGAGGTTCCGTTACTGTCCAGAGTGGTTTAGGTGTAAAGCCTCCCTGTTCTCGGAGTTGATCAGAAATGAGGACCAGGTGGCTGATTGGTTCAAAAGGGGAACTCCAACTTTTTGTATTTATTTATTTATCTATCTATTTATTTATTTAATCCTCAGAGTTTGTCATTGAGATGTAAAGGATCTGAGTGGTTTAATGTGAAATTTCTGAATTTCTTGGTGGAGAAATGTGCAGCCTCTGGTTACGTTAGAGGGGTAGCGAAGGGACCCAGGGATCCTGATGTGTACAACACAAGTGTAGACATTTTACTGTTGCTGATGAGTCGACATGTCTTATCAGTTTATATAGATCATAACTCTGGAGTGTTGCCCTCCTTTGGGAACCTTTTCTGTTGATGTGCTGTGAGTGGACTAAAATTACCTGCTTTTAAAGTGTTTTGGGCCAAAACTTCATCACACAACTGCAGCAAAGCAATGTATTGGACATCAGGCAGTATATTCAAAATAGCTGTTAAAACAGAGCGTATAACAGCGTTCTGGGATGGAGCTTTGAGGTGTTAAACTTCTCACATGTCTGTTTCCTCAGCATGACTGGTTTTCAGAAATTTAATAATTTAACAATTTAAGAAATTGGTGGTGTTCCCCTTTAATGGCTTTTAAGGCTACCTCGGTTATTTACATGCAGGCCTGGTTTGAAATGCTGTCTGACGGGAGACTTTTGCCCCAGTTTGGCATTAATATACTAAACTCCGCTATGTAGATTCATTGGTCCTTCGGTTAATAAACACAGTTGATTTACTTAATGATCCCTTCCTTTTTGGCGGCAGCAGCACAATGCACATTAAGGAAGTCATGTTTTCGTGACATTCTCTGGGTCCACTAATCCATAGTAAAGGCTCTCACAACAGGTTTGTGTATGAACTGTGTCCTTGTCTTGAACCCGACTGAGCATCTGCGGGACCACTTTGATCGTTGTGTACGCTCTATGGGTCCTCCCCATGCAACCTCCAGCAGCTGTTGGGTGCACTGCAGTCAGCATGACTTGAGATGCATGTGAGAACCTACCAGGACCTTTTTGAGTCTGCGGTCTGTGTTGCACACAGTGGTTACTCTGGATATTAGCTGATCATAATGTGACTCGACTGTTTGAAGTGACTATTATGGGCTGTACTTGTGACTACTGGTTCAACCACAGGATGGTCAATGATTTGTCTACGGTGTCGTTCTTTACATCAAATTTTATTTGTTTAATATTTATTTTTAAAACATAAGAACAAATAGTCCAAGTGTCTTTGTTGATGGTAACTTACAAGCCTTTGTTTGATTCAGTCACTGTGCAGTGCACCAAGGATGGGCAGTTTGTGGTGGTTGTGGCCAGAGATGCCACTGTGCCTCGCATCAGTCTGGACAACATCAGCATGTTGGATGTTGTCGGGGAACACTGCACTGCTGTCGACAGCAATACCGACTTTGCCATCTTCCAGTTTCTAGTCACTTCCTGTGGAACAAGAGTAAAGGTGGGTGTGTGTGAGGCTGTTGTGCTAGATGACTGTCTGAGAGCGTTTGAGATTTTAACCTTGGTTTCGAGATGGCTGTCCTTTAAGCTGTTACCTGAACACCCTTCAGGTGGACGGTGACTATGTTGTTTATGAGAACATGATGGCGTCTTCATACGAAGTGGGAATCGGTCCTCATGGAGCGATCACAAGAGACAGCGCATATGAGTGAGTGGCCTTAAACTGGCTGCCCAATTTGCTAGAACAGACTTTGTTCACATGGCTGTCGTCTTGCAGGCTGACCTTCCAGTGCAGATATCTGGCTATAGCAGTGGAGCATCTAATGGTGGAGGTGAACACTGTTCCTCCCCCTCCTCCAGTGTTCCAGCTGGGTCCTCTTCGCGTGGAGCTCAGTCTAGCTAATGGCGTCTGTACCACTAAAGGATGTTCTGATGGTAGGAGTGTACACCTGACCTCAAAATGAGTCCGTTCCAGTTCTTTAAGAAATGAGTCATCTCTTTTTGAATTAAATGTGTAGTATCTATGAGAAACTATTCAGAAAATAATTATAATGATAAATGGATGAAGAGCAGGAGACCTGCTTTGTCAACAGTGCATTGGAGTTCATATTCTCAGGTCATGGCCAGAATTCCTGACCCAGGTCAAGCTAAAGCTAACAGTATATAAAAAAAAAAAAAAACTAGCAAGCTGCATCACCTACATGTAGCTGCCCATCACCTGTTCACTCCTTTGTCCATACACCAACGTTAGTCCTATAGTGTCTTCCCCCTGCCCTCCAAGTTCTTTAATTCCTCTAGTTTGTCTGTATGTCTTCATCCTGTTACTGTCACCAATGCTGGATACTAATTTGAGTTTTGTATGAGAGGTGGAGCAGGGTTGGATAGGGTTGCCAGATTGCTTTAGTTATTCTCAGGCTTAAACATTTGCAACTCCACTAAAATTGCAGGAAAGGCCCCTTGACTACTACAAAACAGTAGGTCCGCCTTTTGTTCACTCACCAAAGCATGTCCTCTCCTCCCACACCAAATCCAGCCAAAAACAAACCATCCTGTCTGGCTACACTGCTAGGAATGTTGGAAGAGCTGCTCACTAGCTGTGCCCACACAGTTTTATTATGCATGTCTGGATGTTGAACATGTTGCTGTCATACTATACAAGCTTATTTGACTTCCCAGATGTAGTTGTGGTTGAATCCATGCAGGAATTGAGACGAGGTATCCCTATCTACTGTACTGAGTATCTTAAAGTGCTGTGCCAGTCAAAATGAAGTGCAACCCCTGTGAGGAATAACCAGTGCAATGCATCACTGCTCTCTCTATCTCTCTCTAGTGGATGTATACAGCTCTTTCTACACCGAAGCTGACTACCCAGTGACTAAGGTCCTGAGGGAGCCAGTTTATGTGGAGGTGCGCATGCTGGGGAGGACTGATCCAAACATTGCCCTCGTACTGAACCACTGCTGGGCCACTTCTGGCCCAAACCCTTCCAGCTTTCCTCAGTGGGACCTGCTGCTTGATGGGTAAGCAGATGTAAAGTCAACTTGACAGTCACTTGATCATAACTCCTCAGTGCATGTCTATACCATTGGCTGCTAGGTGTCCCTATGAAGATGACCGTTACCTGACCACTGTGATTCCAGTTGGCCAGTCATCTGGCCTGCTGTACCCCATGCACTACAAACGCTTCTTTGTGAAGATGTTTACCTTTGTGGATGAGGCTTCGCTTCGTCCTCTACAGGAACGGGTACGGATCTTGTATTGGATGGCTTTTCCGATGGGTATATTAAAGAAGTTGCATCACTCCAGCAGTAGTGCTTTACTGGCTTCCTGTCTTGTAGTCCTGCTTTAGTTTGGGGGTTTGTTTTTGGGTGCAGTTTATTTTCCTAGAGGTCCACCTGACTGATTACGATGTTGCTAGGCTTATTTCTCCCTATTAGAATTAAAGGGGTCGGGTTTTTTTTTTCTGGTCTTGTATTATCACTTATTTAAAAAGGTGTTGGCTTAATAAGTGAATGTAAATAAGTAGGTTCTTGTTATGCAAGTTGTTCTATATGATAGACAGGAGCTTTGATGAACCTTGAAACCAAATACATTTTATTACTCCCCTTGTAAATATTTCTTGCATGCACCTTTAGGTCTTCATCCACTGTACCACAGCAGTATGCCAGCTATCTGCTACAGAGAACTGTGAACCAAGCTGTGGAAGGACGAGTAAGTTGAACTTGCATTTCTGATTATGCTATGTATTACACATCAGTGTTCCTGTACGTTGTGATTTTTTTTGCTTTAGAGGACTGCTCCATTTGCTATAGTAAACCAAACTTTAAAAGTGGCCAGCAGTTTTCAGTGCTCAACATGAAACCACAGCTCCTGCCTGTAGGGGGTGCACTTCCACAAGGGTAAACCTCTTTACTCTGTTCTCTTCTACTGTCCAGAAAGAGCAGTTCCAACCACACATGATTTGGAGAAGAAGGTCCTAGTGTCCAGTGGTGAGGTCCTCCTTATTGCAGACATGCCCGTTTCAGCTAAAAGCCAGGCAGACGGTGGGGGAGAAGGTAAGAACTTCAGGTTAACAGTATTTGCCCCATTTATCTAAAGTGAACTAAAGGAGTTCTGTTTTACTTTGTCTAGTGTCTCATACATTCAGCTACGGGCTGGTTGGTGTAGCTGTACTTGCCGTTTTGAGCATCTGTGGACTGCTTATCGCCCTTTTGAGACGAAGGATACGGTCGCATCCTCACATTCAGACAACCAGTCTATGATGAAGAATAAAGTGACTTCATCAACCTTCTGCCTCCTGCTTTTATACTGTCCACACTTGCTGTCTAGGAATATGAATCCTAAAAGGGAGCTTTGCTTACTGTTTGTAGAATGCAGTGGCTGAGCTGAAGTGGAAGTGGCTTGATGTGAACAGGTGTTGTAAGGAACCGACTTGCAGTGGTACATTTACGGGTTCCTTATTTGCAGTCGCCAATAAGCTTTTTCTCAAGCATCAAGACCACTAGATCTGAGACCTGTGCACAGTTTAAGACACAAATGGTTTTACAAAGTATCATATTGTAAAATGGCATTTATGATATGACTCTTGTTCAGACTTTTGCATTGTAACTGGAGGAAAAGGGTTAGGGTGATTCTGTTCATCTTTTAAAACTTGTTCAGAATCAGCAGCTACAGGCAAATTAAACTACATAGAGTTTATGAAATGTGCTCTCAATGAATGACTGAATTTGGGAGGTATCGATGGTCACGAAACTAGACAAACATGGAAAGGCTCAACTCATTTGACAGATTTTATTTCAATATAGAGTAGAAAATGGTGGATTTCAGTCTGTGGGCTGTGTATACAAACATTTACACATTTAAATAACCTTTAAATTATATAATTGTAAATATTAGCAACAGTTTTACATTGAGCTCATTTTGTCAAATTGGTTTAGTCTTAGTCCAAACTTTTGGGGGTGGGAGGTGGAGTGTTTCATATGTAGCTCTGGTCATGTGACAATGAAACTGTCTACAGCTGCATGTGAGCCCTTGATATGGCTGGGCTTGACAATTTTGAGTCCACCTTTACTCCAAGTCTGGGACTAGACTGCTAGGCTAAGGTCTTGAAAACAGACTAGCTTTGCTACAACACCACTAGCAGGTGGCCAACATGCTTATGTGTAGTTTTAGAGGCATTCAGTGCCTTGGAAGTCTGGTTCCCATCACCATGAACAATTCTCCTACAGTGGTAATGTTCTGCAGAAAGGAGATTTCATTAAAAAAAAGCCTCTGAATGACTCGCATCTTAACCATTTATTTATGCAGGTATTAAGACTACAGTATTAAAAAAAAGTGTGTATGTGTGGGGGTGATGGGTTCTCTATAAACTTGTACTTAGAAATCTTAAGTGTGCAAAAACAACCAATTGGCTTCATTCTGGTGCTTCCTCGGTCACGCAGGGACGTCTCCTTTCTCCTCAGCTGTGGGATATTCTATCTCCATCGCCATTAAGAAGTCTGCACAAAAAAGTATGAGGTTTTAATTTCATAATGAAACTGGCTTGTGTATCCATCAGTCAGACATTTGGGCCAATAACTGACTGACTTGCCTTCTGTGTAATCTACATCTGGGGAGATGGACACCAGTACCCAGGCCAAACCCACCAACAGAGTGACCACCAGATTCACTATGATCCAGGGGTACAGTGCACCGTGTTCAGAGTCAGGCACCCTGCGAGGAAAATAAATTTATTTAGCATTTATGGTTGGACAAATTGTATTTGTCTTTATGGCATCACAAAACAGGATATGGGTCAATTTTTTTTTAATTAATGTTCTGCAGGAATGTAATCAGTGTGACAGTTGTTTGTAATTGGTACACACTAATTTTAAAACTGGGAAATTACTTTTACTACCCTGAGACTGGCAGGTGGTGCAACAACACCTTAATAAAAAAAAAATAAAAAAAAGACTTTATTTAAGACTTTATTTTTTTATATAATTTATAAACTGAAATGTGTTTAAAAAAAAAAAAAAAAAAAAAGTCTTTGTCATGTGCAGCAAACTCACCACAGTGAACCATTAGGGCTAGAGTAGAGATTGATGCGATCGCTGGTCATCTGCTGGCTTAGAGACAGGACCAGAGCTGAGAAATATACTAGAGGAGGGAAAATCACAAACATCAGTCCTGATTTCTAGACCAGAATGGAAAGAGCTGTGTAGACATTTACTGAAAGATCAGAAGCAGAAACCCACAGAAAGAGGCGAGTGCCAGAGGATCCAGAGTGAGCAAACTTCTCAAAGCCACAGACGCTTTAGCCAGGTTCACTCTGAGAGAAGGACAAGGTTTTCAATTTACCAGAGATCTGCTTCACCAGTACATATCAGACCACATTCAAATACACTTTACTATCAATGCTCACGAGCCAGTGCTACTCAACACAAATTCAGCTGGCCTACCTGTCAAAGGCTGAAACAGTGCTAAGGGCCAGTAGGAAGTAGAAGAGGGACTGTGCAGGGTAAGCCAGTGTGTGGTACTGCTGGAGTAGATTAGGTAGAGTGCTCATCTGCTCCCCTGACAAAATGTACAGCACAATGATGTTCCATACAGCATAACCAGCCAGGAAGCCATGAGAGAACAGGCCTATCACTCTGTAGATGAGCAGACAGCAGTTAGAACTGGCTATGCATTAATGTTGCTTATAGGACACAAATACATTTCCTGTCAACCCCAACCCCAACATGACCACGCGTATAAAATAAGGATGCCAGGACAAAGATGAGAGACGCTACTTCTGTATGCTGCTGACATAACACAACACAAGGCCCCAATAACCCTGTTCAGACTGCCTCAAGTAGAAGCCAAACATCATTAAAAGCAATTACATAAAATGGTCACAAATGCACTGCTTGATGTGTGACTACTTATTGTAGTTTTGACTGCATGTTTTGGCTAAACACTCATATTATATTATATCATATATTATATTATAGAGAGGTATATGCAGAGTGTTGTAAGTTAAGCTGTTTAATTAACAACACTCTACACAAAATGTTCCTTTGTTGATGTATCTGATTCAGGGAAGCCTAAAAGGGCGACATATATTTCTATACAGTATGTGTTTATATGCTAGTGTTTGAAGTTTGATACAATGGGTTTGCATGCCATAGACACACCTGAAGCCTCTGTGCACTCGCATAGACACATCTCTGGTGGTCCACATCGACTGGATGTCCATGAAGTTCTGCTCTATCTGATTGCTGGTCTTGCGTCTGTCTACACGCTCAGCTGGCTGAAAGCGACCTGCGAGAGCATGTACAGTTGGTGACTTTTCACAATTATTAGAAACTACCTGCATGCACTTACTGACACCTATGGCCAATCCTAGATTTTGTAAAACCTTAAACTAAACTTCAGATTCTAATAAGAAAGTCTTTACAAATGTGACAAAGATGAAAGGAGAGAAAAGAATCTGGAGAAGAGAAAGAACTGTCCATGATCGAAACTATACCATATCATCGTTTAAGCATGGTAGCGGGAGGGAGTGTGGGCATGCATGACTGGTACGTTGTATTTATTAATGAGGATGTGACTGCTGACAAAAGCAGCAGAAGGAATTAGTAAGTGCTCAGGGCTTTATTATCTACTCAGATCCTGTGCTTCAAAACCTTTCACACTGATGATGGGTAATACTGTGAAAGCAGCTCTTTAGTACAGGCAAAGGTGTTCTGGAATGGTCAATCACATGACCTCAATCCAGTCAAGCATGTATTTTATTTGCTGAGGGCAAACTGAAAATAAAACGCACCAAGAACTAGGTGGTTGGTGTGGTGCAACAGATAACACCATTTGTCATTGAGCTACCACACCATGTGGGAGATTGGGGTTCGATTCCTGGTCTGGGTGACCATGATTAACCTTGTAAGATGCTCTGGATAAGAGCGTCAGCTAAATGCCGTAAATGTAAGAACAAGTCAAAACTGAAGACAGCAGCAGTAAAGTCCTGGCTGATCATTAATATAGACAAAACTCAACATCTGGTGAAGTCTATGGGTTCCAGATGTCAAGGCCACAAATGATTTGCAACCAAGTATTAAAACAATGTCATTTATCGTTGTGAGCTCGTCCAATTGCTTTCGAGCTCCTAATATATGGGGGCTACATATAAAATTTGTTCACCTGAGCTGTATGTGAATAAACCCAAAATAGAGTCTGCACTTTCAGTTCATATTCATTATTTAGTGAACATTAACTCCAATGTGCTGTGGTAGGTCACACTCAGAAGTATGCTAGTGATTAGTGGACTTATGAACATACGTCCCCTTTCGATGAACACCTTGGCCACAGGCTGACTTGGACCCTGAGGGGCAGAGAACAGAGCATGCTGGGGGATTGGAGGCTGGGCATCTGTGATGATGTCATCGTCTTCAACCGCTAACTCATTATTTATCTGCACGTCTGTCACTTTAGACTTCACCCTGCAAAGAGGAGAGAGAGAGAGAGAGAGAGGAAGGAAGTGAGGGGTTATATGTATCCACACTTATAGAACATGAAAGAGTAAACCTTGAGTAAGGCTAAAGTTAGTAGGTATTCTATTTTTTATGACTCACTTCCTCTTCTTGGGTTTTCGCATGGGTTCCTCGTCCGTGTTTTGGTCAGGCATGTCTCCATTCTGCACCAGGTCAGTTTGGTCACTCTCTGGATCTAATCGAACAAAGTGCACCATCCATACTCATCAAAAACCGCAGGCAATTTAGGAGTTAGCAATCATAAGAATGGCAGGTTACCTCTTTTCTCATATCGAAACTTGGAAATATCAGCTGATACGGTTCTGATATCTCTACTTTAAAGAATAACTTGCATTAAAACAAGTGTTTTAAATCAAAGAATTGAGCAACCCAAAGTAGTCTTGCTCAAACTCTCTTTTACCCCACAGGAAGAAATCACACAATGTGACTGAGTGCCATTTCAAGACACATTTGTTTCAGAATTAAATCAGAACCTTTTTTTTTCACCCCGTTATTCCCGATCCATAAGTTGCTGCTAATATTGCCTGGATACCAATAACTGCTATTGGATTTGTAGCATTTCTAAAAGATACTATTCCTCAGGCCAGAGGGAATGTTAGTTTTCTTGGCATGTTTTCCTGCCAGGTTGATCAATCTTGCCTTTGTGGGCACACAATATACATACAAAGGATCTCCTGTGAACAGCTTTCCAGTGCCTGCTAAATGGCTAATGTATTTCAGTAGAATTCTTTTCTTTCACTGTAAACAGGGCAGCCCTAAGCTTGAGTCACACCTACAAAAGCAGTACCTTCACCAGTCACAAGGCTGATGTGCATTTTGCTGACCACACAGCTTTAACGAAACTGTGGCCCCCTATGCTGTCTCTGTGCTTGAATAAGAAGAAGAAGAACTTGCCGACCGCCAAGCAAAAGCTAATATATCTAGCTAATATGAAAGAGCTATGGAGTAAGCTTGTCTGCATGTTTGTCTTTTCCTTTAGCTGTTGAGCACAGAGCACATTCTTCTTACACAACCACACTAGGTTTAGTCATACATCACAAACAGGGAATCTCATTTTCTTATGTCAGTCAGTACCAATAACTTGGGCTTTCTTCTTCTTTTTCTTCTTCTGTGGTGGGTTTTCTTGAGGTTCGGGGGTCAAACGCTCCTGACTCTCTGACTGTCTGTGGCTGTCCAGGTCGCCCATTTCAATCCCAGCCTCTCCTGCAGTTAATAAGACACACAAAACACTCTTAATAGATTGTCATTTCGAATGGGAACTTTCCAAGCAAAGGAAACAAGGTGTTTAATTCAATGTAATTTAATCTGACGAGATTTTGTTCCTAGTTATTTTCATTGGTCCAGTCATCACATGACTTTTACATATTGTGTAGCGTCTGTGCTCAAACGGTGTAGAAAAATGAAAATTAGAAATATGGAACAAAAGATGACGTATATCTATGCATTGGCTCTGTGCTCAGCAGTTTAGAAACCAGCTTTTCAGCTTTTATTATTTATACTAAAGATGGTTTATGGCATTTCTATGGCAACTTCTAAAATGGTTAATGTAAAGATGAGTCTAATGTGACTAAGGTGTAGATGCAAAAAGGGGGTTGAACAGTTCAATATATCTTATATACTAGCTCACCCTCAGGAACCTCAACTCCCTCTGTGTCCACTTCACGTTTGGCCTTTTTCTTCTTAGTCCTTGGAACTGACATTTCATCTGGTCAAGAGATGGACAGAGATAAAATTGCTGGAGCTGAAAAGTGATTGAAGGCTGTGGTATAAACAAAGTGATTCAGAGTGGATTGATGTGAAATGCCTCACAGTCCAGAATCATACTGATTGTGATAGGAGCCAGGGGTCCTGATGTGTACATCACAATGACCTATGACCTTTCTATTAACTATCCAAAACAGCCAGTGAACCTGGTAAACATGTTGTATATGTAATGTATATCTAATACTAATAAAGTTAAAACCATGAATAGTTTGCTTCCAAATGCATCACAACATGCCTCATGCCCGTGTGTTATAACTTCCTATAGGTTAGCTGTAAGAGGCATTAAACGCTCCAGATACCTGGTTCCTAGCACCACCACTGTGAACAACAGGTTTCAGAATAGAGCATTTCACATGAAATCACTATGAGTGCCTTTGTTTACATCTTAATGTTTTTAATGATGCAGAAACTCTTAAATCAATTTCAGGTGGGGTGCTGTTCAAAACCAAGGCTTAACAGCCCTGTGTACTAAATTCACAAGCTTCTCATGCGGTACTGACCTGCTGTGTCTTGACTTCCTCGGCAAGGAGGCATTAAGATGGAGGGCAAAGAGAGAGACAAAAGTTAGCCAGCTGGCAGTTTGTATAATTGGTAGTGAATAGTATCACCCCGGTATCTATAGTTAGCAGTAGCGGAGCTCACCTTGGCAAAGACGGTAATGCACGTGGACCACGCTGAAAAAGGAAAAACAAAACAATGCAGAGTTTTCATTCACATGCAATATCTGTCATTTACTCTCAATTAATGTATGTACAGAAGTATTCGATCACAAGACACAGAAAAGGCCATACAGACCACCAGCGTCCCCCGGTTTCATTATTTAACAGAAACTATAAACAGAACATCAATTTCTGAATAGTGTGAGTGAAAAAAACTCACCAGTGGTTTCTTCGCCATCCCACTCAAGAGTAACAGTGGGGTCAAACAAACACACATGCACACACAGGTCTGTGCATATATAGTAGGGATTAGTGCTGAGCTAAATCTAAGACAGGCATCTGCTAGACAGCAAGATTAACCCTGAATAGGAGGATGGTTACTCAAGAGTCAGAATCAGAGTGTCATTCAGTCTATAAGGGAGTATTCCGGTCCAAACTAGCACTGTGTTATTGGTCATGTTAGGTAATATTCTATAGTGCAGCATCGCATCCCTCAGCCTCATCATGTTGACAGATTTGTTGTGTTTCTTGTTTATTAGTGTTCTCTCACTACAATACCCAGCATGCGATATCACTCATCATCATATATCATAGCATTTCACACAAGCACTGAATCCTCTTCCCCACGCTGATATAGAAAGAAACTAATGCAGAGGCTGATAATTCCAAATGTTATTTGGTTTTCAAAGCAGTTATTTCACTTCTGAGCTGAGCTGGAGGAAAAGAAAATAATAATAATAATAATAATAATAATAATGTCTTACAGCCTGTCCTTAAAGTGCTTCAGTTTTTAAGATACATCAGAAAAAGATTTTTATAGTCTTTAAGGTGACCAGTTTTCCTCGTTTTTCAAGGACAGTCCCCAATTATAGTAAGCTGTCCTCAGCTGGAGCCGTTGGTGAAAATGACCCAGTTTTTAACTGTGAATTAAAATCACACCAGAAAGTCCTTGGAAAGCCCTGCGAGCAGAGCAGATGGGTCAAGGTGCCACGTTGTGCTTGGTTTGACCAACAGAGGGGGCTGCTGCTATCTCACCAGACACCAGCACACAACATCTCCACAAACATCTCAAGACACTAAGTAACCCAGAGGTGAAAAGCAGAGAGGGGTTACAGGACTAAAATCATACTACTATCAGGTGCCCTTTGTAAAGGCATCCAGCCCACCTTAAGGTAGCTGACTTGCCCAGGGATGGGTTTTGAGCTATAGCCACGGGTCTTATTAATTTTTTTTTTTTTAAGGTATTTTTGTACTTCCAAATGATTCACTATGAACCTGCAAAACTCAGTGACTCTTAAGGCACGCTTACTAAGACTAGATATCTTTTTACTTAGAAAATGGATTTCTTAAAAGCCACAAACGATAAATCTCATTAGGGGGATGCTAGAAATACAAATGTTAATTATGCTGTAGCTACCAAGGTGAATGACACGGTGATAAACTATGGAACACTCAATAATATTAATATTAAAATAATAAAAAGATAATAACAAAACATGTATTTCTAGCAATTAAAGATTGTTGTCCATCTGATCCTCTGCATAATTTGCCATCCCCCTTTTACCCTGTTCTTTAATAGACAGGGCCCCCATAGGAAATGTAATCCTGCGTCATGCAGCCGTCTGCCAATGGTGGTGGCACCAACATGATGACTTATGGAGGGCATTACTGCTTGCTGAATGTCAGCAATCGTGGCCGTTGGGTCAGCCAGGTACCGTTATAAGGTCTGTCCTTGCTAACGTCACACCAACAGTAGAAGTTTAAAGCTCAACTGCTGGTCATGTTGACTGACCAGTATATCAGCATGCAAAACACAACATGTGCTGCTGGTGCTGGTGACCAGCCATGCTCGCCTAGGCTGGTTATTCTAGCGGGGATTGAAATTATGGAGGAGAACATGTTTCTAATATAAAATCAGGCAGTGATCTGGTGGGCTGACTCCTGTATGTAATCTAAGTGATCTAATTTCCACCAGTAGCCTTATCTGCAGTCATCTGATGGGTATGCAAAACTTAACTTACTTTCTGTAGGTGTGAAATTGGCGGGAGATCTCTTCGTCTCGTGCTCTGAACCTAAAGTGGGATTACACGGATAACCACCAAAACTGAGATCAGGACAACATTCCAACTTTTATTTCTAAATCAGATCACGCTTGTATAATATTATGCTAACGTGCTAAAATTAGCATGACTTCTCTCTACTAACCTTTTCGCTGTCTGCGTCCATGGCAGGTCCCAGTTTAAATGACTAAAACGTCAGTTAATCTTTTGATTTGAACCTTCGGGGTCTATTTTATTATAAATATCAGTAGTAAACATCAGCGTTTGGAGGGAGAAGAGGACACTGACTGAGCTCTGCGAGTTTCAGCGTTGTTTTGTTGTCGTTGGATACGAAAGGTGTTCAGTCATCGCCGTAGGTCTCCTTGTATTTGCGCGCACTTTTATTTACCGTAATGTGTCAAATATAGATGCGCACTTAAAACTAATCCGAGTTTACCAGAACACAACAAAAGAAAGGAAGAAGGAAAGGAAGGAAGAAAGAAAGCAAGAAACAAAGAAAGCAACAAAGAAAGAACAAGTAAAATGAGAGTTACATAAAGAAGAACACAGCAAAAGAATGCTAATCGGAGAGTTCTGATTTTATTAAACAAATGAAGACTGAGTGTCTCAGAACAGCTTGTGTCTGAATGGTGATTGTATATGAACAGGCTGTTTAATTTGTGAGAGCTCAGAACTGAATGGTTGGTCTGATCCATGAGGTAGGAACCCACTGCGGCTCGTCCTGCGCTCTCCTCACTGCGGTCAGCAGCTGCACACACGAGGCCTGCAGGCCATCATTCACTATCACGTGATCAAAGAACTGACTGTAGTGCTGTTCCATCCTCCGACCTCCTTCCTCTATCTCTTGATAATCTTCATCCTATAAGGAAGAAAGGAAGAAAGAAAGAAAGAAAGAAAGAAAAGATTAATATCAGAACAATATACAATGTAAGAGACAGAGTAATGGTAAGTAATGGAAATGATATGGACAAACCAGAACACAGTGACATCAGTAGGAGGAGCAGACCCACCTTAAAGGGCCGGGTGGTGTAGTAGCTGGTGATCAGCTGGGAGTTCATCCGTGTGCGCTTCATCTGGTCTAAAGGAGGAGGTTTTATATAGATGATATACCCTCTCAGCTCATGGGTCCGTACCGACTCAATGGCCTGCAGGAAACAGGATAACCACAGTACACCTTATTGCTAAATGCTACCAACACCTGTGATAAAAGCGTGTCCCTAATTCAGTAAATGACACTTCCGTTGCTTAACTGCTATAACCTGGAAATTTAGCGGCCGTATGTAAAACAAGATTCATAGAGATTCTGGTCCTCAGCATTCCCAACAGTCCACATTTAGGAACAGCTAGATCAGCTTGGTGCTTAATAGATGCTGATAAACTACTGAATACTCCTTAGTGGTGTTGATAGGAATAATATGCTCCCCTGACAAAAAATCAGTCACCTGTAACTAAAACATACCAAACATATCAGGAGTTACCTGTAGACTGAGACTGAGATGTACACTTCCATACACCTGCAGATTCAGCTACTTCCTTCACACTATGGTCTTTGACCACGCCCAAATGCAGTCACTCCTTTTAGCCATCATTAATATCTGCTTTGGAGCCATTTACCACACATGGAAGGAGACATTCCCTGCACTGTAGCACCTCTTCTCCTTCTATGAATCCCGTCATTCACACCCCGTAGGTATCTATATCCCCATCATGCTCTGCAGCACCATCTGCAGGAGCCTGAAGTTACTACCATCTTAAATATGCATTTCAGGTGTAGCCAAAACTGATCAGTTGTTGTTTGGGTGTGCTATTTTGATGATAATAAAAGTTAATCTTTCTTGTTTTTATTGGACTAATTTAATATAAATATAAATATTACCAAACACTAAATTTAACATATTAAAGTAAATTATTATGAACAACTTTATTATCCCCAAAATTCATCATGGATCATCATTTACTGTCACTCCTGAATGCACATTAGATTCTACCTGTTGAAATAAACAGATCCAGAACTATGGTGTGGAATCCAAACATCTAGATTACTGTACATCACAGTTTATCTCAGAATGTTCGTATGCAGAAATAGATATCTGCTATTTCCTTTTCACAAGAGGAACTATATACAGGACTATGTAGAAGCAGTGCATACTTTGGTCTTGGAGGCTGTGAGTGATGCCAACGGTCATATTTGTTGTTGTTTATAACAAGATAAAAAAGAAAGCATTTAATTAAAAGATCAACGAAAACTAAATGAGCTCTGTGTAGCCACATAAATGTGTGGTGATGTATTTGCTTCTATAGAGCTACAACACCTGTTGTCCAGTATATTGCAAGTTTGGAACAAGGAGCTTAAAAATGAAACAAGTAATAAAAAAAGGACTCACATAAGGCTCAATGTCAATGACACAAATCCTCCCAGCAGTCAGGACATCCTTCACTGCTTCCACACTGGTGCCATAGAAGTGGCCTCTGTATTCTCCATACTCTATAAAACTGAGCAAATAATCACACGTCACCGCGCCAACGTTGTTTCAACGGTTCAAATGGTTCAAATTTGGGTGCTATTATGTGGGTGCTGGGGTGCGGATGAACTAGTGAGTAGAGTTACCATTGGTTGTACACCATGTTCTCAAACTGATCTTTGCTGATGAAGTGATATTCCCGACCAGGTTCTTCATGGCTCCTCAGAGGCCTTGTGGTGTCTGGATGGAAAGATAGCACAGCACATATACCACATCACGCAGTTCACGGCCCTTTCATTAAGACAAGTTAAGGTAAGATCCTTTCCTAGCAGCTACAGCTAAAGAGGTGTGTGTTTATCCTTACGCGGCGTGGCTCCCTGGTAGGTCTTTGGGTTGATCTCAATCAGTCTTCTGCGTAACTCATTCACACCAACTCCAGAGGGGCCTAAAAAAGTAGCAGGCTTTGCATTCCAACACGTGTTTTTAAATGACGAATAAACAAATGGCTTAACTAAATGTTCACACATGACCTCATTCAAGCAGACTAACAGGGATATGGGGTTCACCCCTCAGATATGCTAATAAGGCACTGTTTTATTTGTCTAATGACAACATAGTGGTGGTTTATTAAATCAAATAAATAAAGATTTGTTTGTATTGGAGGTTAAGTATCTGTGACTTAAATAAATCCTTAAATAAATCTGAAACCAGGGACATAATGTCACTGATGCGAAGCACGGTTCTGATAAAGTATTAAAATCTACTAGACTGCCCTCTTGTGGAGAGTTTTAGGCTTGCTAAATTTGAGTAAGTGAATGGATGAGGGTGTCGCTACCTGATTTACGACACCAGCATGATTTGCCCCATGCGAGCACATCACCATCATGCATATGAACACAGTTTATGCTTTAAGATGCTAACTGATCTTTAAACCACAAGCATGCATCTTGCATATGTACACAGCAGAAATCAGGAATCATTACATAAGCAGTCACAATTGCTTGGTCATTTTATAGAGGTTGGTCATTCTGTCAGAATTTTAGGGTTAGGGTTACAAAATTTGACTACTCAAAAATGCTTAGCTACATACATGCAGTACAGATGGAGTAGTGTCAGCAAACGCATGGTGCAAGCTTGGCAGGGAATGCAGATCAGGTAGGAGCAGCTGAGCAGGGGTCATTGTCTATTTCCTGATTTTCACTTCACATTTTGGTCACTAAAAATGCAGAGCCCCTTTAGCCTTTTCCTTGTGTTTCTCTTCTAATAACCCCCCAGACTACCCTACCTCTCGTCCTCCCACTACTGTGGTCTCAAGTGCAGCCTTAAAGCCATTGACAAGTGACCTTGGTCTCGTCTTGACCTCAGTCGCACTTGGCCTTAGTTTGGGTTAAGGTAGACTTGAAAGTCAGCTTGTTATTCGGCAGTTTCTCATTTGAATTTCCCCTGCTCCACCTTAAATGGTGCAGCAGGTACATCCTAGCACCTGTAACCACCTGCAGTGTTTAAGGTGGAATGGAAAACTAAACATTTAAAGAAGTTGTAAAAAGAATGAAACAGTGGACAAGCTAACTACAGCTTCCAGTCACATTACAAAGTTTGACATAATATAATAATGAAGAATATATTATTATTTATATATTCATATTTATATATGCACACTCTGAAAAAGCTCTTCATCTGGTCTCAGTCTTAACTCGTCTTAACAACAACACCACCTCCCACATCATATCCATGGCTTATTGGGCCAGACATGCAAATCATGACCTGTTTATCCATTAAAGCAGGGGTGTCCAATATTACATTTTACATTTTACATTTAAGGCATTTAGCAGACGCTCTTATCCAGAGCGACTTACAACCGTGCTTAGTGCTTAGTATTACCTGCAAAGGACCAGTGTGGCTGCAACTATTCACTCCAAACAAGCTGGATCCCACCTGATTCCGCTTTAATTGGTTTGTCTCAGTCTTCAAACTGCTGATCAGGTGACCTTTTGCTTTGTTTAATGAAAGCCTGTAGCCAGACCAGCCTTCTGGTAAGATTGGACACGCCTTGTATACATAAATGTACAGCGGCAGTTTTTGTTGTGTGTTGTGTGTTTAGTGCTATATTTACATGAGCTCCATTCAGACTGGCTGTACTGTATTGTGCCCTCTTCAAAAAGCAGTCTAAACACTCTTTATAAATTCAGTGTGAATAGAGTTATATCTGCTGTAGGGTGATGGACAGTTACAGGTAAATCTGACATCACAAAAACTATTAACTCAAAATGAGCCAGATTTACAGATTTTAGTTTTTACATATGGACTGATGTTTAGAAATAACCAGTTACTGATCTTTTCAAACTCTATATCAAACTCTATAAAAATCATTCCTCTATCATATGGGTCCTTTAATGTATGTATGCTAAACATCTTTCCATAATTCTGACCACCATTTCTTCATTTTGCCCACACGCTTCATTGACGTGGTGGTGTGAGTGGCCTGTATATACACATTGACTCACCCAGCAACACGATGAGGCGGTGTGTGTCCTCTGGGTGTCGCTGGTAGCGTACCACTTCTTCGTAGGGGTTTGCCAGGGCGCTATAGCAGCTGCTCGCACAGCGGAGGGAGCAGGACAAGCCTGAACCTCCACCATGGACCCTCCGCCGGCGACACAGACGCATACTCCGCCGAAACCCAGCTGAATCAATGAGAAACATGCACTGTTATGATACCAAACAGATGTAACTACATCATACACCAAAAACACAGTTAATACAGTTACGCTAAGTCATAATTATGAGATAATAAGTAATAATAATAAGATGCTAAGTCATAACTATGGGATAGTACGTAATAATAAGATGCTAAGTCATAACTATGAGATAGTAAGTAATAATAATAAGATGCTATGTCATAATTATGAGATAATAATAATAAGATGCTAAGTCATAACTATGAGATAGTACGTAATAATAAGATGCTAAGTCATAACTATGAGATAGTAAGTAATAATAATAAGATGCTAAGTCATAATTATGAGATAGTAAGTAATAATAATAAGATGCTATGTCATAATTATGAGATAGTAAGTAATAATAATAAGATGCTATGTCATAATTATGAGATAATAAGTAATAATAATAAGATGCTAAGTCATAACTATGAGATAGTAAGTAATAATAATAAGATGCTAAGTCATAATTATGAGATAGTAAGTAATAATAATAAGATGCTAAGTCATAATTATGAGATAGTAAGTAATAATAATAAGATGCTAAGTCATAATTATGAGATAGTAAGTAATAATAATATGCTAAGTCATAACTATGAGATAGTACGTAATAATAAGATGCTAAGTCATAACTATGAGATAGTACGTAATAATAATAAGATGCTAAGTCATAACTATGAGATATTGTATGGCTCATAAATATAGCACAGAAAAACTGGTCTATATCTAAAAGTAGAACATTTCATCCTCTAATACAAGAATCATTATGCAAATTTTCATTTTTTGCATAAATGAATGGTTAAAATGTTTAAGGTTAAAATGGTTAAAACATTGTGGTTCAAAGTGGTTACATTTAGAAGATTCTGTTTTAGAGAAGCTGAGAGCAGAACTGGGGTGGTGATAGGAACCAGCCGTCCAAAGAGTTCCGTCACAGACAGTTTATCACTATTTTACAGTTGTCCACATTGCATATAAAACTCAGTGGACACTTGTAGATTTGTTGGACATTTCGATTAGTGGATCATTAGTAGATTAGGTAGTGTCTGGTTCCTTCCACCACTATTGTAAGATAATCTTAGTCTTAGACTTAGTATTAGAAATTAACTGCTTCACATCAAACCACTATAAATAACATTTTGAGAAACTTCAGTAAAATCAGCAGAATTTCCTTTAAGATTCCATACAGACAGCTGAACCCCTTACCCAGATAGATTCCCTCAATGTTAGTGCTGAACTCGCTTTCCTCTGAAAACCAAAGACAAACCAATAAATACATTAAGTTAAATTACTATAAAAGACAAAATGGAAATGGAAACTCAATCAAAACTGACGTTTGCTCACCTTCCCTAAGTTCCTCTTCTCAGTCACCATGCAGAATAAAGAAGGAAAAGATGGTCAGGCTGATGTGCACTACTAGCTATAACTGAAAAAACTGGAGAACAGCTTTGAACTCATATGCATATTGTTGGAAAACTAGCCGAAGAACGTCTTCTTTAGATGCACAGACGCAGATAGTGGAGCAGCTACTGGTCTGTCTATGAGTATCAGTTTACAATACAAGCTGTGTCACATACACTCATCATCAAAAGAATAGATGCACAAATAGCTGCACCCAGAAGGAGTCAATCGACAGGAAGGTGGTGGGTAGGTTAGACATCGTGAAGACATGCTCATGATTCAAGTTTCATGCTCTGGCCTTATCACTGTACCTGACTGACTCAACAGCCACAACTGCACGCATTCAGCAGGCAGTGATGCCCTCCTTAAGTCATCCTGTTAGTGCCAGCACCATTGGCACATGCCTGCATGATGAAGGACTACATGCATGCAGAGTTGCGGGGGACTGTCCAACACCGCTAAAGACCGCAAGGTTCCTGGTGATCCTCCTTCTGGGTGCATCATGCATAATGTGTTCATTAGCATGAAAAGATTATGAGCTGTTTGTTACCTTCACATTAGTTTTGTATTGGAGGTTTTTACTAACAGTCACAGATTACAGAGTACATTATAGACTAGTGCTAATATTGATAACTTGTGCATGTTATCTTAATGTCATGTTGATACAAGTCCATTATTAACACCCCATTAACCATGTAGGGATTCTAAGCCAGTACCTAGCAATGACCTGGAATACTATTAGCATCCACTTACATTTACCTTTGCGACCATATGAAATACAATAGTAACAGTTTGGCAACTGTCAGCGTATCAGCTGCCTGGGAACTACTAAAGCCACACAATCACTGATTTTTTCAGGACATGCACATTTCTAATTTATGTCATTGTTCAACCCATTTGTCATTAACTTACAAAGGTTTAGGTCAGTTTTGGAGGAAACTGGATTTTGGATGGACTCAAAACTTCAAAACCTATTGTGAGGGTGGGTTGGGTTCTGGTAAAGTTTTTTCAAGCCTGGGTCGGGTTTTGACTAAATTGCTGCTGTGGGTCAGCTCAGGTTAGATAGATAGATGATAGATAGATAGATAGATACTTTATTGATCCCAGAGGGAAATTCAAGAGAAAAACACACAATACGGACGGAGCTACTGGAACAGGCAGCCACTCGCGTCGGCGCCGGAAGTAAGTGGATTAGGCTGGGGATATCCTTGGGTTGTATTCTGGTTTAGAGTAAAACTTCAGGCCCACTTCACAGTGCCTCTGAATAAACCAAGTCCAAACTTTGTGATAAGTTGGTCAGGCTGGACTAAAAAGAAAGGACTTACCTACCAGATTCAAAAGCTTCCTCATCTGTGAGAAGAGGACACTTTGTTAGAGGAACTATCTCATGATGACATCATCATTTCAAAATTCTCATACAACCAATTAGAACCGTACCTGCTTCTATGAACGTCACATCTATAGCCAGTATGTCATCCTCTGAGGAAATGAGCAATGGAGAGGAGGAGAAGAACAGAGAGGTTAAACTATGAAAACCAGGCGGGTGCTATTTCTACATCACTGTCAGTGAATGCTCCTCACCTTCGTCCACCGTGCTCACTGCAGATTGGCAGAGGAGAAACACATCAGTATAAGATTATGATGTTTCATGCTGGGACACTGACTGCTATGTTAGAGCTTATTTAGATGTCACAGACAGTCTTGCATTGCTAAATAGGCCTATTCTATGTGATACTGATCACTCTGAATCAATATCGCAATGCTATACACTGATTAGCAATGCCATTAAAACTACCCCCTTGTTGCTACATTCATTCACCATTATTTCAGGTTCAGTTACCATATATCTATCTGTTTCTCTTCATACTTTGTTAGCCCCCTGCATTCTGACCCATGCAGCAAAACAGGCCCCAACCATGATACTACCACCACCATGTTCCACAGATGGGAGAAGGTTGTGATACAGGTATGTGTCTTTCTTTCTCAAACACAATGCTTCTCATTTACAGCACACAGTTCTATTATGTCCCAGCTGCGTGTATATATTTTACCAACAAACATGTGTTATACAAACATGTTCATAGCACAGGGAAGCCAGTATGAAGTGTTATGAAGACCCATGTTTGATAGCGCCCTGTTCTTGAACTACATCAGGTTGGCCACTCACACCTGATTATCATCCCATTAACATCTAACTCTAATATCCCTTCAGTGACTGATAATCCCAGAGGCTCACATACTGTTTTGTTACCCATAAATATGTGATGCTGGATCAGTTAACCCCAAAAAATAAAAGACCACAAATAATATTTTTGTCCAATTTGTTTGACTGGGTTCTTGTGTTTTTGTGTTCTTGTGACAATCAGATTATGCTTTGGATAATAATAATGTTGAAATGCACACAACTTATTAATTCAAGTTATATATGAAAATGTTGATGCAGGTGCTATGTTCCTGTTCTGCTGCTTTCAGATGGTGTTGTTTTGACGTTTTCATATCCCCCACCCCCACCCCGCCAGTTTGGTTCCAGTTCTGATGTCTAGGGATTAGACACCGCCCCTGCCGAGGGTCAAACACCCGGTAGGGGGCATACGCCAAAGACTCATCATCTCTTAAGAATCACCTTACTGAGGATTAACATTGTTTCCATCACTTTTGCCTGTTGAGCCTTCACAAACTTCCGAGCACCACTGTGAATACCACAACAAAGGCACTGCAAAGACCACACACAAGACCATACACCTTCAGAGTACATTTCATATCACCAGGAGAGCATACGAACAGAGACACATGCGAACTGTACTCACAGGTTTTGATGCAGGTGTGAGGCTGATATGGTTGCGACCACCAGAATTCTCTCTGCTTCCTGTAAACACAGTAATACCCAAACAAACTGAGAATGTGAGGAATGTTAAAGGCCCACATTATATATTCATTTATTTTAAAGGGACCAAATAAAAAATGTGACCATCATAACATCTACACACCTCATACAGCAGTGCCACAGTCTCAGTAGAGCGAGACTTTCTTAGCTATTAAAAAACCTATAACCATCATGTGGTGGACCACTTTCATCTACCAAGCACTTCATTAGGTACACATTCTTGTATCTACACTCACTGTTCATTTTATCAGCTCCACTCACCATATAGGAGCACTTTGAAGTTTTACAATGTCAGACTTTACTCTGTCTGATTCTCTGCATTAGTTGTTGATCCCCTTACAGCCTATTCTACAACGGTCAGGGCCCCCACAGGATCCCCACAGAGCAGGTACTATGTGGGTGGTGGATCATTCTCAGCACTGCAGTGACACTGACATGATGGTGGTGTGTTAGTGTGTGTGGTGCTGGTGTGAGTGGATCAGATACAGAAGGCTGCTGGAGTGTTTAAACAGCTCAGTGTCACTGCTGGACTGAGAATCGTCCACCAATCAAAACTATTCAGATAACAGCTTCCTGTGAGCAGGATCCTGTGACCACTGATGAAGAACTAGATGATGACCAACCCAAACTGTCCAGCAGCAGATGAGCTATCAACTCTGACTTTACATCTACAAAGTGGACCAGTGAGGTAGAAGTGTATAACAGTGTGGCCAGTAATTTGGTGTGTAAACACTCCAGCAGCACTGCTATGTCTGATTCTAATGTCAATGTCCCTGCAGTGCTAAGAATGATACGCCACCCAGGTAATACCTGCTCCATGGTGGTCCGGTTGGGGTCCTGATTATTAACAGAGAACACAGAGAAACAGATGGACTACTGTCTGTAAGTTTAGAACTATGAAGTGCATCTATATGGTAAGTAGAGCTGATAAAATAAACAATGAGAGGAGTGTGGATATAAGGAGGTGTACCTAATGAAGTGGGCAGTGAGTGTATTTGCATAATGTGAAATAGGTATTTAAGTGAGAGGACATGTGATGAATTCTGTCTGGGATATAATGAAAACTGCATAACGTGGGAAATCAAACTGTAATTTAGGCTGCAATGCTAAAAAGGACATTCGGTCTGACAATACATCTATGCAGATGTGTACTTGTGAGCAGGGCTTAACTCATATATCGTTTACCCTATAAGGTGAAGTCTTTGCAGATTCATCAGCATTATTCAAAATCCTATAAAATCATATTGGCTGATATAATCAGTTATTGGTATTTTTGGCTCCCTCAGTATCGGTGACAAACTCATGTCAGTCTGGCCATGTTATTGAGTCATTTGTAACCCGTGTAATCGAGTTTTAAGCCTTAACCCCTAAGCCCTTAACTGACCTCCTGAGCAGGGAGGAGGAGGGGATTAGGCCAGCACAGGCGGAGCTACATGGCAGCTTCTTTGCCTGCCACCAGAGAGCGTCTGTCTGGTCCACTATCTCCAGCAGATCTCCCCTCCTGAAACCCATGCCCGCGTCTGCACATGGGATGGCCGGGTCCTGCTGGGGGCTGTAGTCCACTAGGGCACGCACATACAGCTAAGAGCAAGACAGAACCAATAGGACACTATGAAGGCCCTCGCATAGTACATGCTAGACATGAAACCAATACTGAAAACATGATACTTCAAAAAGTACTATAATTTAAAATAAGCTATTACTGATATTGTACAGATATACATTGTATAGATGTTGTAAAGGCACTATTCTATTGTAGCAGTTACATAAACACTAATGATACTGGCAAAAAGTTTGATAACATAAAACCAAGGCAGTAGCATCATAAAACAAACTTGAGTCACATTATTATGATAAACCAGAGTAACCATTATGGTAGATTGTCACTGGTATCTGGGGCCATGCTGACTGCAGTCCATGCCACAGCTGCTAGGGGGTACATGGGGGAGGATCCATAGAGTAAACATGATGGTCAAGGTTGTCCCACAGATGCTCAGTTGGGCTCAAGTCTAGGAATTGGGGGGCCAGGGTTGTACATGACTTTTGGTCATGGAAGGAAGTGGTCATAGTAATGCGACTCAAGTATGTAGATTCATTCTACACACAAATCTTCATCTAACTGGTTGTAAGTTTGATATTTAATTATTTAATTGCCATTAGTACATGCCCAATGCCAGTAGTATTGACTCATTGCCATAGCTAATATCAGAATCAGAATCAAGTAAGTACACTTGCCCATCCACTCAATGGCCAGTGACATCTGTGTTTGAGGTGTAGTCATACTGTTAATGCCTGCTGTCAATCACAATTTAATATGGACAGATTCTGGCTACAGGACCACCGTTGTTGATATTATTAGGGTGGTGTAAAATTTCTCCTGTGCATTTTTCATCACATGACACTTTTAATAACTTGAAATATGAACAATGGCACATGCATGCTATAAGCAGGCTACCAGTCCTGTGCACTGAAATGACATCAGATAAAGTAAGTTTACTGTTAAACTGCAACAATATTATTTGTGGTGCTCTTCAATGAGGTTGCCTGTCTTATTATTTCTGTTTAGTGCAAAGCACTGCTAGCTAACATATAGCGATAACTGTATTTCAGGTCCTAAACAGGCTTATAACTAAGATGACCAGCATCAGATTTGGAATATTTTCTTAGCCACAGGTCAACAACAGAGAGAAAACAGGCTTAGGCCCAGAGTTCAGAACATGGACATGATGCTGACTACAGAATGAACTTCAGGCACAGCTCTGGGGATTGATAGTTTCAATGTTCAAAGGTCAGAGTGGTTATACATTTAGAAACTGGCCAACGATGAAAGGTTAAATAATAACCAACACCAAACAGGGCTGCTTCTGCTAACTGTACACCAGCAGGGAGGAACAGTCCCTAATGAAGTAACCAGAACAGGCACACAAACACATTTAGAAATACACTGACCATGGTTTGGTTGTTCACAGGTCTGTCCGTGATGGGGACCACCTTAAACATGACAGTTCCGTGGGAATTAGCCTGTGGGGGGACAAAAGGAAACCTGTCAGGCTGCAAATTACAACAGCTTTTTAAAAGAATAATACATTGGATTGATCGTGCTTACCAGTATTTGTATTATCTGCTCTGGTTCCAGTCCGAATACTGGATGGCCGTTCACCTCCACCAGTCTGTCTCCAGCATGCAAGAGGCCTGCAGCATGGAAACAACACATAGATATGGCATGCAGTCCTGTCAAAACCAATACAGTTTGACAAAAGCTAATTGCTGTGTGGTGCTCTTCATTCTTAGGCAATCAAACATTCACTGCAGATGCTCTGTAATTATTTTGCAGAATTTTCATTTGCAAATGGTTGTACTGGTTGGTGTACAGTAACTCAGTAAGTGTAATGCGTTAGTGTACTTTAAGTAGTGTGTTGGTGAACAGTAACTCAGTAAGTGTAATGCGTTAGTGTGCTGTGTGTGTTGGTGTACAGTAACTCGGTAAGTGTAATGCGTTAGTGTGCTGTAAGTAGTGTGTTGGTGAACAGTAACTCGGTAAGTGTAATGTGGTAGTGTGCTGTAAGTAGTGTGTTGGTGTACAGTAACTCGGTAAGTGTAATGTGTTAGTGTGCTGTAAGTAGCGTGTTGGTGTACAGTAACTCGGTAGATATAATGTGTTAGTGTGCTGTAAGTAGCGTGTTGGTGTACAGTAACTCGGTAAGTATAATGTGTTAGTGTGCTGTAAGTAGTGTGTTGGTGTACAGTAACTCGGTAAGTGTAATGTGTTAGTGTACTGTAAGTAGTGTGTTGGTGTACAGTAACTCAGTAAGTGTAATGTGTTAGTGTGCTGTAAGTAGTGTGTTGGTGTACAGTAACTCAGTAAGTGTAATGTGTTAGTGTACTGCAAGTAGTGTGTTGGTGTACAGTAACTTGATAAGTGTAATGTGTTAGTGTGCTGTAAGTAGTGTGTTGGTGAACAGTAACTCAGTAAGTGTAACGCGTTAGTGTGCTGTGTGTGTTGGTGTACAGTAACTCGGTTAGTGTAATGTGGTAGTGTACTGTAAGTAGTGTGTTGGTGTACAGTAACTCAGTAAGTGTAATGTGTTAGTGTACTGTAAGTAGTGTGTTGGTGTACAGTAACTTGGTAAGTGTAATGTGTTAGTGTGCTGTAAGTAGTGTGTTGGTGAACAGTAACTCAGTAAGTGTAATGCGTTAGTGTGCTGTGTGTGTTGGTGTACAGTAACTCGGTAAGTGTAATGTGTTAGTGTGCTGTAAGTAGAGTATTGGTGTACAGTAACTCGGTAGATATAATGTGTTAGTGTGCTGTAAGTAGCGTGTTGGTGTACAGTAACTCGGTAAGTATAATGTGTTTGTGTGCTGTAAGTAGTGCGTTGGTGTACAGTAACTCGGTAAGTGTAATGTGTTAGTGTGCTGTAAGTAGTGTGTTGGTGTACAGTAACTCAGTAAGTGCAATGTGTTAGTGTACTGGAAGTAGTGTGTTGGTGTACAGTAACTCGGTAAGTGTAATGTGTTAGTGTGCTGTAAGTAGCGTGTTGGTGTACAGTAACTCCGTAGATATAATGTGTTAGTGTACTGGAAGTAGTGTGTTGGTGTACAGTAACTCGGTAAGTGTAATGTGTTAGTGTGCTGTAAGTAGCGTGTTGGTGTACAGTAACTCGGTAAGTATAATGTGTTAGTGTACTGTAAGGAGTGTGTTGGTGTACAGTAACTCGGTAAGTGTAATGTGTTAGCATGCTGTAAGTAGCGTGTTGGTGTACAGTAACTCGATAAGTATAATGTGTTAGTGTACTGGAAGTAGTGTGTTGGTGTACAGTAACTCGGTAAGTGTAATGTGTTAGTGTGCTGTAAGTAGCGTGTTGGTGTACAGTAACTCCGTAGATATAATGTGTTAGTGTACTGGAAGTAGTGTGTTGGTGTACATTAACTCGGTAAGTGTAATGTGTTAGTGTGCTGTAAGTAGCGTGTTGGTGTACAGTAACTCGGTAAGTATAATGTGTTAGTGTACTGTAAGGAGTGTGTTGGTGTACAGTAACTCGGTAAGTGTAATGTGTTAGCATGCTGTAAGTAGCGTGTTGGTGTACAGTAACTCGATAAGTATAATGTGTTAGTGTACTGGAAGTAGTGTGTTGGTGTACAGTAACTCGGTAAGTGTAATGTGTTAGTGTGCTGTAAGTAGCGTGTTGGTGTACAGTAACTCCGTAGATATAATGTGTTAGTGTACTGGAAGTAGTGTGTTGGTGTACAGTAACTCGGTAAGTGTAATGTGTTAGTGTGCTGTAAGTAGCGTGTTGGTGTACAGTAACTCGGTAAGTATAATGTGTTAGTGTACTGTAAGGAGTGTGTTGGTGTACAGTAACTCGGTAAGTGTAATGTGTTAGCATGCTGTAAGTAGCGTGTTGGTGTACAGTAACTCGATAAGTATAATGTGTTAGTGTACTGGAAGTAGCTTGTTAGTGCTGTAAGTAGTGTAACTTCCCGGCAGCAATACAGACAGAGAAAGGTGCATTCTCACCACTGCGGTCAGCCAGTCCTCCATGAATAACTCGAGCCACATAGATCTCGCCTGTCGTTTCGTCTCTCCTTATAGTTGCTCCCTAAAACAAAGACGAGATACATAAAGCGTCCCAATCTCGCAGTGAATAAATGTATTTAAAGGGGAATTCAAAGACTAGCATTTGCTATGTTATTTGTCATGTCATGTGATGTACTGCAGTACAGCCCTGTATCCTTCTATATCGGTCTCCCAGAGTTTTCATTTGTTCTCTCACTACAGTACCCAGCATGCATATGTCACTTCCCTGTTGTCCAAATGACCAGGCCCCTTTTGGGTAAAATTGTGTCTGAGTGCTGATGCCAAATTGGAAATACTAACGGCACCATGCCTAATGGCTAACGCATTGTATTTTGCATGTCAACAATAAAAATAAAAAACTTTTCTTATTTTCTTTATCTCTCCAAGTAACAGACTCTTTATCTCTGTTAATGACGTTGAAGTCTGTAATATTGCCAACCTAATAGATGCAGGGTGCCTGATAACCTTCTGTTAAACATCTTAATGTTAGCTGGAAAATTAAAAATGGCACTATAGTGGCACCTCTATCAGAGGCGAGTAGGCATGTTTACAGATGGAGTGATGGTCATGTTTTCAGTTTTGAGTGTCCCTTTACAATATGAAAACCTTGGCATATATATGAAAATGAGCAATGACAGACAGAAGACAGTCACTTCGGTTTGTAGATCAATGAAAGAATAGTTTCATGCAAGAGGGAAGATGAAAGCTGATGTTCAAAGAACAGCAAATGATGACGATGACCATGAGGATAAAGTGATGAAGAGACAAATCTGCTGAAAGAGGTAATGAAAGAATGAAGAAGACAGAGTGAATATGAAAGATGGGGGAATGCCGATGGACCTTATGAAACTGTAAAAGCAAATTTATGAGTGAAAACCTCATTTCTTCTTTTTCTTCTTCTTTTTCTTTCGGTCAAAGAGGCATCCCATTCCGCTGCTGCTATCCGTTTCCCTGTGATTCTGGGTGGACCTTGTCCTTCCCAGCCCATTGGGCAAGTCACCCGATCTCCGTGGAGATATAGGCTTTGTTGTGACGCCGCCTTTTGGTGATGCGCTGTTGGAGACAGGCTGAGGTGGTCTCTCCCGGGAGGCTTTTAGATGCTCCAGGAGAATGCTAAAGGAGCTGGAAGAAGAGGAGGAGGTAGAAGAACAGGATGGACAACGCAAACGGCGAGTAGGAGTAGAGTGGGCTGGGCTAACATGGGCACTAGAGGACATGTTTCCATCCCTACAGTGCTGTGCACTAGTCAAAGCGTTGGCAGTGGCATATGGATCTGGATTTCCAAACTGTGTCTGTGGTACTGATTCCATGTTGCTAGCAGTTACCAGGTCCTGCAGCTGTCCACTGCAAGATGCCCCAGCACAAAGCTCTTCATTTCTAGCCTGAGGGGACATAGTTTTTCTAATTGCAGGCTCTGGAGAAGTTTCCACTGTATGTGGTGATGAAGCTGCACCACTAGTGTTAACAAGCTCGCGCAGGTGTGCACTAGCACATGGATATGCACTTCCAGACTGGGTGCATTCTTCAGTGTTGTAACCACTTCCATTTTCCATTGGTCCTTCAAAAGCTTCCTCTGATGTCCATGGCCCTGAAGCTGCACTACTAGCAGCCACCAGCCCCTGCAGCTTATCCACCACCTGGGCCAGCATAGCCAGGGCCTGGGCATTCTCCTGGACGCTCTCAGACATGCGCTCAGTGGCAGCAGCCATCCTCTGGCCCAGGAGCTGGACGTTGTGTGATCTGTGCTCTATGTGATTAGCCACCTGCTGGAATGTGCTGCACAGCTCAGCCAGGCTTTCCTGCTTCAAGAGCTCCGCTGGAGGGTTTCCTGTTGGCTTCATGACGCGATGGCAATGCCTTGGGCTGGGGGGAGCCGTGTGCGCATAGCAGGTCATTTTGGGTGTAAGAGAAGGGGTGTTTGAGGGATAGCAACAGGGAGTTAGGTAATAGCATGGAATGTTGGTGTGGGTCCATGGGGAAAGAGTATAATGTGGATGAACGGGCAGAATGGGGTTCCGCATATCACGGACATCCACAACACCCATGTCATCAATAAAGTCATCTCCAAAGGAAAAGAGCAAAGGACCAGATGAAAGGAGAAGACAGATGAAGAAAGCTGATTAATTCATTTGACTAGGAGTAACACCAGTCAAAAACTCAACGTTTCAGGTTCATTACTTACCAGTGACTACGGAGCTACAGACACAAGGGGCAGAGCAACTGAAGCTCCTGTCCCAGAAGGAATTGCACCGATGACAGATTTTGCAGCTGTCAGCATGTTTGGTGTAGGAAGGCGTCTTCAGCTGGACAGGCTTAGAGGAGGAAGGTACTTCTGCAGAACTGTTAATGACTTTCTGTGGGGTCTCATGTTTGTTGGTGAAAAGACCACCAGATTGAGCCTTCTGGGCTGGGATGAGCCTATGGCGGGTCAGCTTGCGCAGGGTGTCCCAGTGGCTGCGGATGCCCCTACCTACACGACTCTTCTTCAGAGGACACAAAGCTTAAGTTATCCGCCAAAGTACCAGCAAACAACTGAGAGACGCGAGAGTAAAGCTGTTGTGTTTGTGTGTGCGTGTGTATTTGTGTTTGTGTGTGTGTGTGTGCGCGCGTGTGTGTGCACGTGTGTGTGAGTGTGTGAGTGTGTGTGTGTGCGTGTGTGTGTGTGTGTGTGTGTGCACGTGTGTGTGTGTGTGTGCGCGTGTGTAGTACTTTAAGACATTTAGTAATACATATGTGTTTCATGAGTAGAAACAGTGGGCACACACACTACCTGCATATCGCTGTTAGAAACAAAACCTCATATCTACAATAACATAACTTTACAGGAGAGAGAAAAACATATTTACTTTTAATGTCAATGGAGCCAAACATGTTCCCAAATAAATTTGGGTAATTTCATTTAGTCCGTTCACCTTGAAATTTCCACACAATGTTTAGGGCTACAGAAATTTCCAATTATTTCACAAACTGAAAAATGACAGATCCAAGGTTTGGTTCTGACACATGGAGCCTGTTTCACTAATTTCTCTCTGCTTGTGCAATTGTGTTCTTGTTTAGTAGCATAATGAAGCAAGTCATGTCATGTTTAGATCAAATATGTCTGGTCTGTAAATGACGTGTTTTTTAAGCCATGTTTTATCATGTTGTGATTTTTATTTACTCCTTTGCTGGATGTTTAACAGAACACTCAGTTTTGGTTTTATGCAATATATTAAAAATCAAAGAATAGCTGCACCCAGAGGGAATCAACTGAAACGAATGAAACCTGGTGGGTAGGTATGACATCATGAGATGTGCAAATGAAGCACATTTGAGGTAAGCAAGAATGGGCTGTATCGCTGTACCTGACTGACTGTATAAGGTCGTCCTGTTGCTCGTGTTTTCCATCCTGACTTGTGCTGTTGTGTTGGTAGCATCCTTTGTAAGTAAAGCATGCCTCAGAGGAGAGTTGGAATGTAATTTGAGCAGTTGGAAGAGGTGAAAAGGGCTCGCATTATAGGACTCTGGGAAGTGTGATGGTATTATCGATGTGTTGTGCATCATACTGGTCGTGCAGATACTACCATGGCACACTGTTTGTGGCAGTGGACAGAAGAAGGCAGACCCCAGCGACATAAAGGATCTGAAAGACCTACCCAAACCATTAAGGGGGAGAACCTTCAAATTGTCCAACATGAACGGAGTGACCCAACAGCCACGACTGCAGACATTCAGCAAGCAGTGATGCTCTCCATGAGTCATCCACTTAGGGTAAGCACCATTGATGGGTGGTGGGTGTACGACGTGGGACTACATGTACGCAGAACATCCTCATTTGACAAGTTCCAATTTTGTTTTGGTGAAGATGAAGGGTTTGTTGTCACGCATCACACGTCCCGCAGGACTGGTGTCACTCCACCTCCACCACTACCACACAATCTCCAGGAATTGTGGAACTGTGTGAGGATATTCAAGCTCCATGGGATGCATTATCAGGACACCATTAGGAACCTTTACAACATGCTGAGACGTATGATTTTCTACTCATATATGTGTAGCTCAATAAATATTACCCATATCAGTCTGAATTTATCATCATGTATAGTTCCAGGTAAACTTTATCTTCCATCCCAATAGCACTGCAATCCCACACTTCCTTCTGGGTGCAGCTATTTTTTGGTGATGAGTGTATTTTCCTCTGTGTAACATTTGTAAGGGGTAACCTTATCGTATCCCTGTTTCTTCATCTGTATAGTGCTCTGCTTTTACAAAACAATGTACAAAAGGCTATAACACATTACTGAATCTAACGCTGATGTTACTCACCAAAGGCTGTTTGTTCTTGACCAAGCAGACAATCCTCATGGCCTCTTCATCTTCAGGCAGGTCTGCAGGTAGCGGTGGAAGGATGGGCTCGTAGTCCTTCAATCCCACCACATCATGAGCAGAGAGCAAAGCCTGCACATAAAGCTTCTACTGTCAGACACCCTGATCCTTTCAAGCACGGCCCAGGCCAAAGAATCTCTAATGCTCCGAATGAGTGCACTATTCGTGTACTATAACTTTACCACACTTTTCTTTTCAATTCCAACCCTGCTTCCTGAGGGAATGACCACCACCTGTTTCAAGCTGCAGCACATGCTAAATCATTGGAATAGCTGAACAAGCTGCCTATTCCCTACACGAGCTCACAGATTAGCTAGCATGCGACAGGGAACCAAAGAGGAAGAGCCATAGAGTAGCCGGGTCAGGTTTACTCTCTTTAACTCCTGGCAACAGGTAAATATGAGTTTTCATCACATCAAGATTGGACCTGTCTCTTAAACTACACATCATAGAAATACAGACACTATTGGTAACTGCTAATAACCTGCAGGTGAGGCTCTGTTAGGAGGGTGTAGAGTTCTCTGGCCTCATTTGAAGGGTATGGCAGTGCCCTCAGATCTGACAGAATCTGGAACAGATGAAAAGGTTATTTATAACTTTTAATAATGAACTTTAAGGAAAGAGAATGTTTCTTTAGTGCTCCTGCTGGTCATATAGATAGGATAGGATTAGATAGATAGATAGATAGATAGATAGATAGATCGATAGATCGATAGATCGATAGATCGATAGACAGACAGATGGGCGGGCAGGCAGACAGAGAGACACACAGACAGATGGATGAATGGCTGGATAGATAGATTAATGGATGGATGGATGGATGGATGGATAGACCAACAGGCAGAAAGGCAGGCAGGCAGACAGACAGCATACTAAAAGGAATCCTTTCACCACAAATGTAACCACAAATCCAAATGCCTGGAGTTCACTATACACTACCGGTCAAGCGGTTTTAAGGTCAGGTGAGACAAAAACAGAGCGTTATGATCATCAACATATACAAACAGATATACATGTAACTGATGGACCCACAGAAAACCAGCCAACATGGCCAATCAAACTTCTTACATGTCCATCCAAGCCCCCTAACCTGCTTGTGAATGACGGGTCTCAGATTCCTTGCTCTGTATCCTCCAATCTCTTTAAGCATTAGAGTGGAGGACCAAGGGTGGTGGCACAAAACACTAACTGCAGAGGTACCACTAATGCTGACATACATGGTTTTATTAAAAGGAAAGATGAAGGGTTTGGTTTGCCTATACTAATTACACTTCAGTTCAGGTTATAAAGCCTCAGGCCTAAAGAGAGCTGTGCTCATTGTCACTATAATGCCTGTGACAGCATTATTGCCAGAGCCATGAAAAACAGATATGTATTCCTAACCTCAAGTGAGAGTCCAGAGGCGTAGGAGAGATGTGGTGTGGTAGAGCTTGTCAGATACTGCTGCAAACACTCGTACACCTGCAGAGGGAGGGGGGTGGGGGTATAAGTGGGGAGAAGATTGTTTATCACTTTACTGATGCAGATTAATGATGTGACTGTATTACACTGTCTGACTCACTGACCTTCAGTAAAGACTGAAGCCACGGAGCGTTGAGCAGACCATACAGCAGGTCAGCGCCATTTATGTCCCGGCCAACAGAGTCCCTCACCTCCTCCACCACGTGAGACAAGATCTGCATCAAGTCTGCACACACACACACACACACATTCACTGGCTTACCTTAAATGACCTCAACTCAAAATACCCTCCGTAACAATAACTCTAGTAAGCCAGGTTTTGCTCTGCATTGCTTCATTGGAGCTACGTATTTGAGTGACCAGATATTAGGGATTTCTTTTAGATCTGACAGATCTTTTACTGTGTACATACCACATCACCTATAACCCTTTCCATGAATGTATTATAAAAGCATACGTAAAAGATCCTATAATACTATAATACTACTATAATACTCATAACACTACTATCATACTAATTTTTAATAACTATACCTGATTAATGATAATCGTGAATATATATATATATATATATATATATATATATATATATATATACACATATACACACACACACTGCTCAAAAAAATAAAGCGAACACTTTTAAATCAGAGTATAGCATCAACTCATTTCACCTTCAGGGATATTGATCTGGTCAGTTAGGTAGTAGGGAGGGTCGTTAATCAGTTTCAGCTGCTTTGGTATTGTGCAGTAGTGCAGTAGAGGAGCAACAATGAGACACCCCCAAAACAGGAATGGTTTAAAAGGACGAGGTGATTGACATTTTGTCCCCCCTCATCTTTTCCCACTGATTTTTCACTAGTTCTGCAGTTGACTTGGGTCAGCGTCACTACTAGTACCATGCGGTACCTGGACCCTACAGAGGTTGCACAGGTAGTCCAACTACTGAAGGATGGCACATCAATATGTACCATTGCCACAAGGTTTGCTGTTTCTCCCAGCACAGTCTTAACAGTACGATGGAGATTCCAGGAGACAGGAAGTTACTCTAGGAGAGGTGGACAAGGCTGTAGAAGGTCCTTAACCCCTCAGCAGGACCGGTATCTACTCCTTTGTGCTAGGAGGAACAAGATGAGCACTGCCAGAGCCCTACTGCTGTGAATGTGTCTGACCAAACAATGAGAAACAGGCCTCATGAGGGCAGCCTGAGGGCCCGACGTCCTGTAGTGGGCCTGTACTCACTGGCCAGCACCACAGAGCTCGATTGGCATTTGCCATAGAACACCAGAATTGGCAGATCCGCCACAAGTGCCTTGTGCTTTTCACAGAGGAGAGCAGGTTTTACCTGAGCACATGTGACAGACGTGACAGGCTCTGGAGACGCCGTGGAGAATGTTATTCAGCATGACTGGTTTGGTGGTGGGTCAGTGATGGTCTGGGGAGGCATATCCCTGGAAGGGTGCACAGACCTCTACAGGCTAGACAACGGCACCCTGACTGCTATTAGGTATCAGGATGACATCCTTGGACCCATTGTCAGACCCTACACGGGTGCAGTGGGTCCTGGGTTCCTCCTGGTGCACAATAATGCCCAGCCTCATGTGACAAGAGAATGCAGGCAGTTCTTGGAGAATGAAGGAATTGATACCATTGACTGGCCCGCCTGACCTAAATCCAATAGAACACCTCTGGGACATTGTTTCAGGCCATCCGATGCCACCAGGTTGCACTTCAGACTGTCCAGGAGCTCAGTGATGCCCTGGTCCAGATCTGGGAGGAGATCCCCAGGATATCATCCGTCGTCTCATTAGGAGCATGTGGAGGCCATACAAACTACTAAGCACCATTTTGAGTTGCTGCAATGGAATTTGGGTTAAATGGACGAGCCTGCTGCATCATTTTTTCGCATTTTTTTTAGGGTGTCTTTGAATTCAACCCTCTGTAGGGTGATCATTTTCATTTCCATCAAATGATGTGGCATCCTTTCATTAGTAACACATTACCCAGTTTATATGAGAAAAGATTTTTTTCCCATTGAGATCTGATTTCAAAGTGTTCCCTTTATGTTTTTGAGCAGTGTATATATGCCCAAACTGTAACAGGAGTTCTTTTATTCATAAACATACCAATATCAATTCAGCTGAATAAATTGTTTCTCTATGTTCCTATTTTATGAATAAATGGGTAGACATTATGTTAATAATCATAACATAATGTATATACTGTATACTGGGCATTATGTCACTGCCATGAAGTTTTTGTAACTTCAGTGTTAAATTAATAATTTAATAAATTCAGAGTCACATATATTAATTTATAGATCTTCATGAATGCACCTGATTCACTAACATCTCTGCACCATTGCCTCATTAAGATGTAAAGAAAGTCACTCAGAGTGGTTTGGTGTGAAGTACTCACAGTCAGAATAGTTCGCTCTTGCTGACTCTAAAAGCTGCCGCACAGAAGGCGATTGCATGAAATGGTTACAGAAATGCTGCCTGATGTTAAGACATGTTGTTTCATAGGGTTTGAGAATATACTGCATGTTAACCCATGCAAACATGGCAGAGGGATACATGCTGGGCATGTACTGTGACATACTGAAGCGGAGCATGATCCCCTCCCTTCGGAAACTGGGCCATAGGGCAATAGTCCAACATGATAACGACCCCAAACACACTTCCAAAACCACCACTACCTTGCTATTGAAACTGAGGGTGCTGGACTGGCCAAGCATGTCTCCAGACCTAAACCCTACTGAGCATCTGTGGGGCATTTTCAAACGAAAGGTGGAGGAGCACAAGGTCTCTAACATCCACAAGTTCAAAATAGAGGGGCAGAAGAGGATTCCAGTGGCAGCCTGTGAAGCTCCAGTGAACTCCATGTCCAAGAGAGTTGAGGCAGTTCAGGAAAATAATGGTGGCCACACAGAATATCGACACTTTGGGCAAAATTTGACCATTTTCACATAGGGGTGTACTCACTTTCGTTGCCAGCGGTTTAGACATTAATGGCTGTGTGTTGAGTTATTTTGAGGGCACATCAAATTTTCACTGGTACACAAGCTGTTCACTGACTCCTTTACATTGTATCAAAATGTCATATCTTCAGTGTTATTCCATAAAAAGATATAATAAAATATTTACAAAAATGTGAGGGGTGCACTCACTTTTGTGAGATACTGTATGATAACTCAGAAGACAGGTGCAGGTTTACTGGTGGTAAGTAAACAGTAAATATATAGATATGTGGTTCCCATCACCACAGTGAACCAATACACATCAAAGCATTCTGAAGGACTTTGTTTACAGCTCAGTGACTGAATTACACAGACACATCTATCTGCAGGGACCTGTGTGTGGGCCCACACATTCATCACTCTCAGAATTCAGTCGCTGCTGTCTTAGCAAAACCTCATATCTGTAAAATGATAACTCTTCACTCTCAATCACTGATCTTCTAAACCACTTATTCCTACTGGGTCACAGGGGAGTGCTGTAGCCTATCCCAGGATACACCACCAGCCCATTGCAGAGCATACATAACTTTTCAGGAGAAGTATAAACATAGTCTGTTTTAAATGGAAGTCAGTGTAATTTTAATCCAAGCTGAATTGGGCCATTTCTTGTAGTCCATTCATCCTAAAATGTCCATACACTGTGAAGGGAAACTGGTACTTTCAAATTGTGTCAAACACTGAAACATGACAATAATCGAGACATGAGGTTTTGTTCGGACAGCTGAAATGTAATAGATGTCGAATACTTTATAGTAACTGAATAATAGCGTACAGTAACTGTAGCCTGCAGTCTAATGTTAAAGATCTGTCCCATCTCTTACCACTTTCCTCCACCTCCACATCCAGTCCAGTCTCCATGGCTGGCCTCATAGCACAGGACCGTGAGGGCCACTCCGGTGAAAATTCTCACAGACTTTCTTCTCATCCACACCTGCAGAGAGCAACCAGATCTACCTTACTGCTACCTGAATGCAGCGCCACAGTGCTGTCAGACTGAGAGGGCTGTTTACACGTTACAAACCTAAACCCACCCGAGAATAGTCCAACACCAAACTGTCAGTGTATAATGGCTGGATAGTTTTGGTTGATGGACGATTCTCAGTCCAGCAGTGACACTGAGGTGTTTAAACGCTCCAGCAGCACTGCTGTGTTTGATCCACTCACACCAACACCACACACACTCACACATCAGTGTCACTGCTGTCCAATGATTTACCACCCACATAATACCTGCTCTGTGGGGGGTTCTATGAGGGTCATAGATAGATAGATAGATAGGCCGGTAGGCGGCTGGATAGATGGAAGAATAGATAGATAGATAGATAGATAGATAGATAGATAGATAGATAGATAGATAGATAGGCCGGTAGGCGGCTGGATAGATGGAAGAATAGATAGATAGATAGATAGATAGATAGATAGATAGATAGATAGATATCTTACCTTTGATCTTTATCTCTGCGTCCTTTCCTCCACTGTGGCTCCTCCGGATAGAGTTAGAGCATTGTGGCTGGTGAAAGTGTTCCCAGTACTCTGTTGCGGCGCTGAGGGTGGATTAAGACTGTTTAGATGTGCTGGTGCTGCTGCACTGGGGTTGATATTCTACTACACAGTGACAGAGAGCTCCCTTGGAACAGAGCAGAGTAATCCCTCTCTATCCTTCTTAATCCTGTGCAAGCAAAATGAGAGGGGGTGGGGAGGGGGGCATTAAGAGAGAAGGAAAGCCACACTTAGTGAATGTGAGTGATAAACAAGAGAATGTGTTCAGTAGGAAATTTGATTGATTTGTCTGGATTTCTGCATAATTCAATAACAGACTAGTTGGATGTTGGATTCTGCTTCTTTATGGTACACATTTGTTGTCCCGCTAACTAGTACTGCAGTTTTCGAGAAGGTGATACCGTTCTGACTCCAAATAATTCTCTCTGATTGGGAATGATGTGCTTGTATACTGCTTTTTAATTGGATGCACGGTTTCCATGTAGCCACAGATTTATCTGGATTATTTTCCCTTTAAGAATAAATGGGATAGAGAATTGTACACCCATCTACTATACTTGTACTCTAACACCACCTCAGGACAGACACACAGGCCCAAATTCAATGTTGGTTTGACCCCCACTCATCTGTTTGTCTTTTTTTCCATCCCTCTTTCCCCGCATAGAGTGCCAATCTTTTTCAACCCCATTTAAACCCTATTATTTCTATTAACCTGCAGCTGCCAAACTGCATGTACTTACACAGGGCAGAACCCAAACTCTAATCCACTATCCAGGCATACTGACTTGCACTCCTCTATGTGTCGTTTACTCATCCCTCATCCCACCCTCAATGGTAGCCACAGCATAGCAGAAAGTGGGAACCATTTAAGCTGTGCAACCATTCCGTGTTTTCATCTGGAAATACACTTTTCTAGTTATTATTATTACAGTACTATACAGCAGAATGCACACTCAAATCTCGCTGGCCTGCCTTTAGCTATGACTACAGCACACATTATCAGTGGCATTGTTTCAACAATCTAATGTATTTATAATTTGGAATTGTCTTCTCCAGCACATCCCAGTGTCAGTCAGAACTCTGCGGAAAACAGATCATGTATGAAGATGATTCCTAATGCTCCCTGAAGCACTCTTTCTCAGTCTGAAGAATCTCAACATTCAGTTCACTTCATTTTATTGCCACATAACAAAGTTGAGCTTCGACATGACCAACTAAAGTAAACCCAGAGCTCCAGAGGCCTTTACTGTGGACACTATGTCTAATGGACGGAGGGAGCCACCACCAGATGTGGGAGACTAGGGTTCAGTTCCTGGTCTGGGTGACTACTAATAGGTGACTACGCTGTGCTATTCCAATAAGAGCCGTTGGGCAAGACTTCTAACACTACATTGGTCTACCTGTAATATGATTAACCTTGTAAGACGCTCTGGATACGATCGTCAGCTAAATGCCATACATGTTTCATGCATTTCCCTCCTTACACTGACGCAACCACTGCCCTGGAAGAGGATCAATCTGATCCGGAGAAATCTCACTGCATTGTGTATATGTGGAAATGCTCTGGCTCACTGTAGGTTTTATTATTCAGTCGCACCGCGTGCCATTCAAGAAGTTTTTCTGACCTCATTTCTCCCTCCAGTTGACGGCCCTCTCCTTCCTGGCTTTAACACGGTGGCGTACAGTTCTGAACCCAGTTCCAGCCGTCTCAGCTTCTCCTTTTTCCTTGCTTGATACAGGTCAATAATTTGACCCTTCTGAAACACAGGAACATCCTTTCCACAATCACGGGATACGTCTTCCCACCTGGTGCCCAAAGGAGAAGCTACTCATTCCCACAGTTAGGCCTAAAAGAACTGCTACGGCTGAAACATTTTAATCCCTGCAGTAATTATCCAGTCAAAAGCTCCTAAGTATTTAATTCCAAACACTGACTTTTTTTGACCAGGCTGTATATATAATCATACTGTGCTGGGGATGAAGGGAGCGAGTTAGAGGAGGAGAGGAGAAGAGATTGTGTTTTTCCTCCTATCAGATGACATGCAGTTACAAAGCTTCTTAACTCTTTCTGCTGTTAACACACATAATATAGCTGAGCTTTAACACAGTGTGACCCACACACACACACACACATACTCACATCTCTCCCTCTATCTCGCTCTTTCACACACACTCTCTCTATCTCTCTCTGTCCCTCTCTCTTTCTCTCTCTCTATCTGTCCCTCTCTCACTGAGCGGAAGCGTTGCTGTTAAAAAAGTATTCTGTTATAAAAGAAAAGGCTACTGCTTTATTCTCATATTTTTGTGCAGTGTGAAGGGTAATAATAATAATAATAATAATAGTAGTAATAATAGTAATAAATACCATGTTAATGTATTTTAAAGAATTAAAGAGATACGGTTTTAAATGTTTCTACAAGTAACAAGACAATTGAGCATAAAGATTACCTGTGAGCGCCTATCACCGTTCGTGCTGAAGAACCTACTATTCTTCGGGTTCCCAACCTTTTTTATGGTGGTGGAAATGCACCGAACTGTGTACCGCTGTGTATTGTGGACCCTGGGTTAAGACATAATCCGTTAAATAGGTTCTTAAAATTTGCAACCGGAAATGCACATGTCTGCATCAACTGTACTTACATATGGTTATATGTATAAAGAAAATGGTTAACAATCACCATCTTAAATTAGGGACATCAAATATAGAGTAACAACTTTGTTGTGATATGGACTCTGGAGCCCACAGTCCAGAAATAATATGTTCCAGTTGAAAGAAAGGCTGTATTAAGATGATTGATGGATTTACATTTTTTCCCAAGCTAAAGAGGGCAATGTAATACCCTCCTGCCTTGATGTGAGAACACCAATGTCATTAGTTTGACAAAAGCCTTTTCCTTTTATTGCCATTGGTCAGCTCTTTCTCTCTTTTCTATCCCTTCCCACCCCTCTCTCATTCCAAAAACTTTCTGCAAAAAAAAAATAAAATCAGCTAAAACAGATGCTAATGCTAAGCCTTTCTATAAACGATTGTTCTCTTCAGTCTGCAACAACATTTGTAGATACATATGGCTGACAGATTAAAGTAAATTAATTCCGATGTTTTGAACCAAGGTGGCAAGAGGTAAAGTAACTTAAAATTAGACTTTATTATTAGGCCGTGGGTGACAGCAGCTTCGATCAAAAAGACAACTTAACTGGCTAGTGTTTCAATAGGAATTGTGAATAAAGTGACATATGAATTTAGCTCTAATGAAATGACATATACATTATATTGCCAAAATTCACTCACCCAGCCAGATAACTGAATTCAGGTGTCCCCATCACCTCCAGTGAAAGAATGGGTCGTTCTCAGGAGCTCAGCGAATTCCAGTGTGGTACAGTGATAGTCCAGTGATAGTAGATAGCACCATACAGTGTGCAACAAGTCCAGTTGTAAAATGTCCTCCCTACTACAATATTCCACAGTCGACTGTCAGTAGGATTAAGACAAAGGGGAAGTGATTGGGAACAGCAGCAACTCAGCCCCAAAGTGGTAGGCCACGTAAAACATCTATCGTTACGGACCTCCAAAGTTTATTACCTACAGATTAACTCAAGAAAAGTGTGTAGAGAGCTTCATGGAATGGGTTACATCACCAATCACGCCGCCGCTTAGGAGACGAGTGCTCTGGAGTGACCCATAACTCTCCGTCTGGCAGTCGGATGGACGACTGGCGGGTGGCAGGAAAAGAGTACTTGTCTGACTGCATTGTGCCACGTGTAAAGTTTGGTGAAGGGGGTATTACAGCGTGGGGCTTTTTTCAGGAATTGTGTTCGGCCCCTTAGTTCCAGAGAAAGGAAGGGTTATCAAGCTACCATGAAAACCTCCATCGTTGTGAAGATCACATTAGCCAGAACGAGATGAGCAAATAGGTTCTTTTGTATTATTAGTCATTTAAATACACTTCTGGAACAGAAACTTGACCTTCAGATTTTCGATTAGTTTCAAACAGATTAGGGTATGGCCTTGTATGACTGGCAATAAATGTCCAGCAACATCACCAAAATGGCCACAGAGTAAACAGAATGTCTTATAAGGACTTCGGTGTTACCCTAACTATTTTACCTAGCATTAATGTGAGCAACCTCACCAACACTTTCCCTAGATGGTCTGTTGGCTAACTGTCAGTAGCAGCAACGCTAGTGTCTTACTATCTACCGGATGTAGAAAAACTGAGATGTGTTTTTGTGAGTGGATCAGATACAGAAGTGCTGCTGGACGTCAGTGTACTCTGCATTGCCGTTAGTGTAGGTCGCCACCTAGCGCCTGGTCGAGGAACTGCACCAGATCTCTTCAGATGAACTTGAGTTTTCTCAGCGTTTAAATCTGAGACTTTATGTTTACATGTACGTGTTAAAACTTTTCTTGTGGATTTTTTTTACTTAATTTTAAACTATTTAAATAGTTAAATTATCTCCAAGTAAGGGTCTATTGTAGAACCCCCTAGTGAGCTGTCTGGCTGTCGCCATGACGTCATCGTTTCCCTATATGGGCATGCGGCATGTCATAATGTTCTTGATAATGACGTCATCATACACGCTCTAAAGATCTATAAATAGGACTGCAGAATCTCCACTTTCCACTATTGTGCGTATGGTGACCTTTGTGTTCAGGTTTTCTTGTGAGAACTGAAAGCAATCTGTTCGTGTTCAGTGATTTCTGTTCAGTGCAGTTTCTGAAAAATGGACGAAAGTCACATTAACGAACCAACTACTAGTGTCGGCCATGTGCAGAACGAGGTGCAGGCCGTTCAGAGCGAATGCGGCGAAGGTCGAGTGGACTTGGAGAAGCTGGTGGAGAACGTTCTCCTCGTAAACAGAGAGCTTCTCGAAGAGATCAAGGAACTCCATACCGCAGTTGAAAACAAAAAAGAGGAGGACCAGAAAATCATAGATGACCTGTGGAAGTACTGGAACGAAGCCAGAAACAGGTGGCAGCAACGGAGACCGCTACAGAGCAATAATGCCCTGAGGTGGAGAAAGTTCGTACTGAGAATCAGGCTGACGATCCACCAGATCAGGCTGCGCTATGAACAACACAGGCATGAGGAAAGAAAGAGGTCTCTCCAGCAGCTCGAGGAGCAGGGAAAGATCTACCGCCGCATGTCTGAGAGGGGGATGAACCACATGGCGCAGCGGAAAGATCAGACGAACTTCTGGACACGGCTGCCGGGGCGGTTTAGAGGGTGGAACCAGTAAAAGATTCAATAAAAGAATGAAAAGATAAAAAGTCAGGTCCAGCACTCGGTGTGATTTCAGCCTTTCACCATAACACTGTTAATCAGTCGCACGTAAGACCGGAGTGCGCCGCCCGAAGCCCAGGCCTGAGCCTAAGTGGAGCCTGAGCTTGGGCGGACGTACCATGGAAGCTAGTTAGCTAATCTAACCGCTGAATGGGTAGCTCATGTTACCATGAGGTAAATGTTTGTTAGAGCTAAGAGAAGATGGGCTCTAGTTATATAATTACATAAAGCTCAACAACAGTTCAAGAGCTCAACATGGAATCTGTTTATGTCTATTTGCATGCAGAGTCTATTAGCATGCAGGGTACGCCAGGAGCGCGGAATAGTTGTCAAGTGTAGAAAAATATCTAGATAGTGTTGTCCGTACCCCTCCCCTCTTTTGGGGCACAACACCTTGCGTGTTCGTTTGGATGGAAAGAGTCGCAGACAAGTGGAGTGAAGTTGAAAGCAAACCAAAGTATTTAATTAACAATACTGGATCCAGGAGAACCAATACATTCAAGACAGTTTTACAGCCGTCCCAAAGCAAAGTTCCGACCCCTCTCCGATCTGACTCCATGTTTATACCCCAAATGACGTGAAACCTGCCGATGAGGCGTTTCTACAGATTAGCTCATGTTAATATGCATAATTTCACGTGTTAATACTCAGATTCACGTGTCTGACTCTACCATCATGCTTGACCTTGAGTGTGTTTTTGTATTCTCTAAGAATTGGACAGTGTGGCATTCTCTATGTGCGTGTGCATCATCCCCCTCCGCTTTGAGGCACCTGCAGGTTAGGGAGTTACCCACACATAGAGAGAAGGCCGCTTTGTCCGTCTTCAATCTCCTCTGTATCAATTCAGTTCGTACAGAGTGCACCAGTCGATGATTGATGACAGTGAGTTAGCAACATGCAGCGGCCTCATCTCTCATTCCCATAAACAAAAATGCCTTTAAGCATGAGTAACATACCATACAATAGAAGTCTATATGTTATATGTTAATATGTCTTAGGAGTAAATATCATGCGGGTTAGCATGTGTTAGAAGTGAGTATCGAATAATCATTTATATAGATGCATATGAAATATAAGATTTCATACTCTGACTATGTAATTGTGAAGGCTAAGTTAAGTAATCATTATTTAGAGATATTTGTCAACAAACACAAGGTATAATAAACGTTTTCCACGACACAAGCTACCATGAAAACCTCTATCGTTGTGGAAAACACAGTAGCCAGAACGAGATTAGAAATCAAGTTCTTTTGTATTATTAGTCATTTTAAATACACTTCTGGAACAGAAACTTGACCTTCAGATTTTCGATTTGTTTGGTCTCTCCCCATTCAAACAGATTAGGGTCTGGCCTTCTATGGCTGGCAATAATTGCCCAGCAACATCGCCAAAATGGCCGCAGAGTAAAGAGACTGTCCTATGAGGACTTCGGTGTTACCCTAAGCAACCTCACCAACACTTTCCCAAGATGATTTGTTAGCTAACTGTCAGTAGCAGCAACGCTAGTGTCTTACTATCTATCGGATGTAGAAAACTGAGATGTGTTTTTGTGAGTGGATCAGATACAGAAGATACAGCGGTTGGACGTCCACTTTTCCCACTATTTTGCGTATGGTGAACTTTTGTGTTCAGGTTTTCTTGTGAGAACTGAAAGCAGTCTGTTCGTGTTCAGTGATTTCTGTTCAGTGCAGTTTCTGAAAAATGGACGGAACTCACATTAACGAACCAACTACTAGTGTCAGCCATGTGCGGAACGAGGTGCAGGCCGTTCAGAGCGAATGCGGCGAAGGTCGAGTGGACTTGGAGAAGCTGGTGGAGAACGTTCTCCTCGTAAACAGAGAGCTTCTCGAAGAGATCAAGGAAATCCATACCGCAATTGAAAACAAAAAAGAGGAGGACCAGAAAATTATACCTGACCTGTGGAAGTACTGGAACGAAGCCAGAAACAGGTGGCAGCAACGGAGACCGCTACAGAGCAATAATGCCCTGAGGTGGAAAAAGTTAATCCTGAGAATCAGGCTGATGATCCACCAGATCAGGCTGCGCTATGAACAACACAGGCATGAGGAAAGAAAGAGGTCTCTCCAGCAGCTCGAGGAGCAGGGAAAGATCTGCCGCCGCATGTCTGAGAGGGCGCTGAACCGCATGGCGCAGCGGAAAGATTAGACGAGCTTCTGGATACGGCTGCCGATGCGGTTAACCAGTAAAAGATTCAATAAAAGAATGAAAAGATAAAAAGTCAGGTCCAGCACTCAGTGTGTTTTCAGCCTTTCGCCATAACACTGTTAATTAGTCGCACGTAAGACCGGAGTGCGCCGCCCGAAGCCCAGGCCGGATCCTTAATGGACACTGAGCTTGGGCGGACGTACCATGTAAGCTAGTTAGCTAATCTAACCGCTGAATGGGTAGCCCATGTTACTATGAGGTAAAAGTTTGTTAGAGCTAAGAGAAGACAGGCTCTAGTTGTATAATTACATAAACTCAACAACTAGAAGTATGTATGGAGGAAAAAAGCCAGGTCCAGGACTCTGGAGAACCTGAAGAACCGCTTCAAAATGTGTAACGAACCTAAACAGAACGCCGCTGAGGAGCAAATCGCTAATACAGCTAGCTAATGTCGGCTAATCATTTGTAGCTGTGTTCCCAAACTGATAATGCTAGGGTAGCTAATTAGCAACCGCTAGCCTAGCGTTAACTATAAGAGAGCTTAAACAAACTGTATCGAGGCTTTCTATATAAAATGATGTTTGGAATTTTACAGAAGTCGCTGTAAATCCGTCACAGAAACTGCTCCATGTTAGACAGCTGGTGTCGGCAGGTAACGGTCGCTACCGTGTTTGAAACCATGGTTACTGTTAGCAGCGGTTTTTTAATGATAAGGGTCTATAAAGTCCATACTGCAGGTAAAGTCTTTCTGTTTAAAAATGAAATCACGAAAATCACTGGAACACAGGCTGATTTCAGATGAGCAGCTGCAGAAGATGTAAACAGAGCCGTTAAATCGGCTTCATCCACTCTTTACTTACACTGTGTATCTTTACTGAGCTCTAAAACTAGCCCATTAGCCCATTTCTCCCACACATGAAGTTCAGAGCCCTCACCACTGCTTCCAGTTACCATGCAAGGTTTGACTAAGACTGTAATATAATAATAATAATACTGATTAGGTCATATATTTTCAAATGTTATATTGTGCCAGGTGTGTTATGTAATGGAATATTATGTCTCAGCGTTTATAATGTACAAATAATGCAAATTAAAAATAAATGTCATTTATTGTGAGAACACCGATGTCATTCGTTGATTTAACAAGAGCCTTTTCCTTTTATTGCCATTGGTCAGCTCTGTCTCTTTGTTCTATCCTTTAGTTGAAAAACAACAAAAAAAAAAAACAGCCCTGAAGTCTTATTGATAGACACACTGTTTAGTCCTCTGTACTGATCCTGAGTCCTATATCCCGATTGATCTGTTGTCTGCCCACAAACGTTCTGTAACAACTGTTCTGATTATTAACATGTTTTTAGAGACTGAAGTTCCATTTCTTAGGCCTGTGATATCCGGCTTCAGTTATACACCAGGCCACAACCTAAACAGACTTTTAGCTTGGTTTAACTGCTGATGGGGTAGCTCATGTTACCATTAGGTTTGCTCTAGTTATATAACTACATAAAGCCAAAACACTACAAATATGTAGGGAGCTGACTTGTTTGGGATGTTGTTTGGGAAGGAACTAAGCAGAGACATTATAAATGAGCATAAGGTTACAGTTTAAGAGCTCAACATGGAATCTGTTTATTGGTCTATTAGCATGCAGGGTACGCCAGGAGCGGGGAAGGGTTATCAAGCTACCATGAAAGCCTCCATCGTTGTGGAGAACACAGTAGCCAGAACGAGATGAGAAATCAGGTTATTTTGTGTTATTAGTCATTTTAAATACACTTTTGGAACAGAAACTTGACCTTCAGATTTTCAATTTGTTTTAAACAGATTAGGGTCTGGCCTTGTATGGCTGGCAATAAATGCCCAGCAACATTGCCAAAATGGCCGCAGAATAAACAGACTGTCCTATAAGGACTTTGGTGTCACCCTAACTATTTTACCTAGCATTAATGTGAGGGGTTTACTTCTGCCTTGTGTAGGGTTGAATGATCAATGAAGTGATGCCATCAGCACACCAGTTTAACATGAGGGAGGATTTATTTTCTCCACCTGCACAGAGTATGCAAAAGGCGAATAAAGAGGCTTAATTGGCTTTTCTCTCTCGTGCTCTCAGCAACGCAATTACGGAGCTGCGCCAGCATACACTGTCTCTCACATAGCGTTTTCCAAAAGAGGACGAAAGGTGGGGGGTGGGGCGACTACAGCTTACTCATACTCCCACTCAAGTAATGGCTGCTACAACTCCTCCCTATTTAATCCTGGCTTTAAGAGTACATAAGACTTTCTATAAATAAATAATGTTTTATATGATTATAATATTATATTGCAGTATCAAAAGAAAACAATAAAATGATTAAAACTAAGAAATTTACAGCAAGAATTTTACATTTAATAGTCCCCCCCCTTTGCTCTTCTCAATGGGAATTGCTCCAACAGTTAAAAGCCCTTGCTGATTTCGAAATAAAATCCCTTAAAATGAGTCTAATGTAACAACATCACCACTGTCACAGGGAAGCAAACTTTCACCAACACTTTACCTAGATGGTTTTGTTGGCTAACTGTCAGTAGCGGCAACGCTAGTTGTCTTACTATCTACCGGATGTAATAAAACTGAGATGGATTGTTTTTTGTGAGTGGATCAGATACAGAAAGTGCTGCCTGGATGTCAGTGTACTCTGCAATCGTCCGTTTAGTATAGGTCGCCACCTAGCGCGTGGTCGAGGAACCGCACCAGATCTCTTCAGGATGAACTTGAGTTTTTCTCAGTGTTTAAATCTGAGAACTTATGCTTTACATGTAGCGGTGTTTAAAACTTTTCTTATGGATTTTTAAAACTTTATTATTTTAAACTGTTTGAATAGTTTAAAATTAATGGTCTATTGTAGAACCACTAGTGAGCTTTTTTTTTTCTTTGTCCTTTTTTTTTTTTTTTTTTTTAGTTTCTTCTGTTTTTTTTTTTCTCTGGTAATCATGGAGTGTTTTGTTTCAATTCACCATTACGTCATTGTTTTCCATATATGGGCATGCGGCCATGATGTCATAATGTGCTTGACGATGGACGTCAATCACCCCACGGCTCGGAAAAGTCTATAAATAGGACCAGCAGAATCTCCACTTTCACCACTTATTGTGCGTATGGTGACCTTGTGTGTTCAGGTTTTTCTGTGTGAGAACAGAAAGCAATCTGTTCGTGTCAGTGATTTCTGTTTTCAGTGCAGTTTCCTGAAAAATGGACGGAAGTCACACTAACGAACCAACTACTAGTGTCGGGCCATGTGCAGAACGAGAGGTGCAGGCCCGTTTTCAGAGAGCGAATGTGGCGAAGGTCAAGCGAGTGGACTTGGAGAAGGCTGGTGGAGAACGTTGTCTCCTCGTAAACAGAGAGCTTCTCGAAGAGATCAAGGGACTCCATACCGCAATTGAAAAACAAAAAGGAGGAGGACCAGAAAATCATAGATGGACCTGTGGAAGTACATGGAACGACGAGCCAGCAAACAGGTGGCAGCAAACGCGAGACCCGCTACAGAGCAATAATGTCCTGAGGTGGAGGAAAGTTTCGTACTGAGAATCAGGCTGAGTGACGATCCACCAGATCAGGCTGCGCTATGAACAACAAAGGCATGAGGAAAAGAAAGAGGTCTCTCCAGCAGCTCGATGGAGCAGGGAAAGATCTACCGCCGAATGTCCTGAGAGGGCGATGAACCGCCATGCGCAGCAGCGGGAAAGATCAGACGAGCTTCTGGACACGGCTGCCTGGGGCGGTTTAGAGGGTGGAACCAGTACAAGATTCTAAAAAAGAAATGAAAAGGATAAAAAGTCAGGTCCAGCACTCAGTGTGTTTGTTCAGCCTTTCACCATAACACTGTTAATTAGGTCGCACGTAAAGACCGGAGTGCGCCGCCCGAAATCCCAGGCCGGATCCTTAATGGACCACTGAGCCTTTTGGCGGAACGTACCCATGTAAGCTAGTTTAGCTAATCTAACCGCTGAATGGGTAGCCCATGTTACTATGAGGTAAAGTTTTGTAGTGAAACTAAGGAAAAAGATAGGCTCTAGTTGTATAAATTACATAACTCAACAACTAGAAGTATGTATGGAGGAAAACAAGCCAGGTCCTAGGACTTCTGGAGAACCTGATAACCGCTTCAAATGTGTAAACGAACCTAAAACAGAACGCCGCTGAGGAAGCAAATTGCTAAATACAGCTATGCTAATGTCGGCTATCAATTTGTAGCTGTGTTCCCAAAACTGATAATGCCTAGGGTAAGCTAACTAGCAACCTGCTAGCCTAGCGTTATCTATTAGAGAAGCTTAAACGAACTGTGTCGAGGCTTTCTATATTAAATGATGTTTTGGATATTACAGAAGTTAGCTGTGAATCCATCACAGAAAAAACTGCTCCATGTTAGA